>CAUYQG010166268.1:0-66366 GCA_963574415.1 Tarsius wallacei
TGGAAATATTTTTTTTCAGTCTACATCAGGTTATGTCCCTTTACCTAAGGTCATGTCTTCTCTACAAATAGCCTGATATACAAGAGTCTGCTTCTATTTTCGGTTCAGTTAGCCACACTCTTCCTTCCTTCCTCAGGCCTATACATGATAAAAGCTGTACCATCTCTCACTCTGAGACACTGCACCAATACTTACCGTTCTCTTTCACATACACGTTTGTAAATATTTCTTTCAAAAGTGACACACCTCATCAAACTGACAAGCTTCTGCAAATCCAAAGAAACCATCAAGAGAGCAGGCAGACAGCCCACAGAATAGGAAAAAATATTTGCCAACTGTATATCTGAGAAAAGCCTAACATCTAGGATCTACAAGGAACTCAAATGCGCCAAAAGAAAAAAAAAACAAAAACAGCCCCATTAAAAAAGTGAGCAAAAGACATGGATAGACATTTCTCAAAAGGAAATATACGGGCAGTCAACAGACACATGAAAAAGTGCTCAGCCTCACTCATCATCAGAGAAATGCTAATCAAAACCACATTGAGATACCACCTAACCCCAGTAAGAATGGCCATCGTTAATAAAACAAACAACAACAGATGCTGGCAAGGATACAGAGAAAAAGAAATGCTTCTACACTGCTGTTGGAAAAGCAAACTAGTGCAATCTCTTTGGAAGCCAGTGTGGCGATTTCTGAGAGAACTGGAAATAAACCTTCTATGTGACCCATTAATTCCCCTATTAGGAATATACCAGGAAGAGCACAAATCATTCTCCCTCTCCTCCTCCCCCTCCTCACCTCCTGCAAGAAGAAGTTCAACTGTAAGCCAGAAGAGAGCCCTCACCAGAAATTGAATGTGCCAGTACTTTGACCTTGCACTTCTTAGCCTCCGGAACTGTGAGAAAATTAATTTCTATTGCTTAACCCACTCAGTCATCTGTATCTTGTTATGGCATCCCGAGTTGACAAATACAGGAGTTTATATACAGGAGTTTATTATATCCTCATTGTTTGAAATAGCTGGAGGTTTTCTCTTTTCCTGCCAATCCTTCCCCGAAGCAAGTTCTTTATACCATTGATACTATATAATATTTGTTGATCTTCTAATACGTGCCTGCCGTGATGAAAAAGATACTTTAATATCCATTTCCCTATTTTTCCCAGTGACACTGTAAGCCATGACAAAATGATATGACATAAAAACCACAGGTTTTTTAGTTACTTAGAGTGTATCACAATTCCTCCACTTACTAGCTGCATGATCTAAGAATTGTTAGCTAATCTCTCTAGGCCCTACCTGTAAATTGGTCTAGTAGTAGTACTGAACTAAGAGGGTTGTTGTAAATTAAATTAGTTACTCTATGTAAAGTGCTTAGAATATTTTTAGTCATATAGTAAGTTCTTAATAGATCTATTACTTTTAGCTACAATTTATTGAGTACCGATTATATGCCAGTCACTGCAATAGTCACTGGAGATATGAAGTCAAATAAAAAGCAACCAATGGCTTCAGTATACTAAGATATAAACACATAAACAAATAATTTTGATAAAATATAGCAAGTTTATCAATAGATATATTATTGCAAAGCCAACATGATCAATAGTCAGGGTTTGGGAGGTATTTATTTGTCAAGGTTTGAATCTTAGTTCCACCAACTTTATTCACTGTGTGACTGAGTAACTTACCTAACATCTCTAAGCCTCAAGTTTTTCACCTGCAAAATGGTAATAATAATAGTACCTGCCTCATAAGAATATAGTGAGAAGAAATGACATTACAGTTTCTGGAAGATGACATGTACTCAAAGAAGAATAGCTATTTTTATCATTAATAGAGGAAAACAGAATGAGGGTGCCTAACCCAGCCTTGGGATCACCCAAGTTTCCTACTCCTTAGTGCTTACTCTGATCTACTTGAAAATAACTTGTCTTCCTTAATGTTTCTCCTTCTCAGAAGAAAAGATTGACTATCATACTTTTCTAGTATAAGTATAAAGTAGCACAATCACTTTAGAAAATTTCTTGACAGACTCTATTAAAGCTAAACATAAGTGTACAAAGCAGTTCCACTCCTGCCTATATACCTTGAAGTGAGTACACATGTGTACCAAAAGACACGTAAGATAATGTTTGTAGTAGCTTTATTTATAATTGTGCCAAACTGAAAGCAAACCAAATGACCATCAACATAATTAATAAATACATTGTGATATATTCATATACAATGAAGTACTACATAACAATGAGAATACACTACAGCTACATGCAAAAATATAGATTAATCTCACAGATAAAAAGCTGAGCAAAAGAAGCTAGAGTGCATACTTTATTCTTCCATTTAGAGAAAGTACAAGAGCAGACAAGATGAGTCTATGGTCATAGAAATCAGAAGAGTGGTCATCTTTAGGGACGTATTTATGGAGAGGGGCACTGTATTGGTAAATGTTTATCAAGAAAGAGGCAGAGAGAGAGGAAGGGAGGAGAGAGGGAGGGAGGGAAGGAGAGAAGGAAGGAGGGAAAGAAGGAAGGAAAGAAGAAAGAAAGGAAGGAAGGAGAAAGGAAGGACAAGAAAGGCCCAGAATTTATAGCATATGTCAATTTTCATGACATAGTAAATACTTCCAGCACAGCAGATTTCAAACTACTAATGTGAGTTACTGAACACACAGTTAGGAAGAGACGTATATGTGTGCAATCTGCTCTGGCAAGTGTGAGCCAGCTCCAGATCCAGACACTTGTAGGAGGTGGCATGAAGCAGCATTGTGATATGCTGCAAATGTCCTGTATTGTTTTTTCCTTCTTATTTACCTATTTATTTATTTATTTATTTATTTATTTATTTATTTATTTATTTATTTTGAGATGGGAGCTCACTATGTTTCCCAGGCTGGTCACAAACTCCTAGACTCAAGCAATCCTACTGCCTCAGTCTCTCAAGTAGCTGGGATTACAGGTGCATGTCACCACACTCAGCTTTGTATCTTGATTTGGGTAGTGCCTACACAAGTGTATACATATTCACAGAAAAAAATATTTTTTAATCACTTTATTGTCTGTACATTATACTTTCAGAAAAAGCAAAATTTAAAAACATTTCTGAACACTAGAAAGAAAAAGAAGGGCAACCCCTTCGGGTCCCCTCCCACTGTGGGAGCTTTTCTGTCCTCTCAATAAATCCTACTTTAAAAAAAAAGAAGAAAAGAAAAAGAAGTTATAACTGCTGTGTCCCAGAAAAAGATCCAGAAAAGTGCCAGAGAGTCAATGGCTAAGAGGTGAACACTCAGTTCTTCTTGTCCCCACAATAGATATGTAGCAAAAGAGAGACACCATGAGTAGTCATTGACATAATAGAAAAGAAATGGCTGTTCTTTTAGCTGGACCATTCTCACTTATTTCAGCATCTGACTTAATTCAATCTTATCATCAATGGTTGATACACTGCACAAAAGAGATTGTTATTTCTAAAAGATCCCAGATTCATTGTCTTAACTATAGCTGTGTCACTTGAAGAGTATTCCACTGGGTGGCTCTAAAAGAACATTTTAAGCACAGTACTGCCTAAACACAATGATCAGACATGGAAGAGCACCAGTGTAAACAATATTACTTTTTTTATTTTGAGTAAAAATACACATTCATATTACTTGCCTATGTCCCTCAAATCTTGAATATGTTCAGTATGTCTAGAAGAAATCTGTAGTATAGCTAAATGTGAAATTTTAATAGGACAACTGCTCCTGACATATGTAGCACATAGATTTAAAGTTACAAAGCCAAAGTAAAATGTTAAAGGGTTTTGACTGATGATATCTTGACACATCCACAAATTCATTTGTTCCCAATCTGGCAAAACAGGACCATAGAAAACACCAAACCAAGTATCTGGAGAATGAAATAACAGGATTAATATGGAATGTAAGGAAAAATGCTGGGCATGTTTATAATAAACAGAAAGAGCATTGTATATGAAAAGATTCTATATACTGACAGTTCTAATATTATTTATGTCATCTCTCTAGGGAAATTAGAGGTTCCAATGGGACAAAAGAGCACTGAGAAACCTTTCTGACTTTTTTCTGTGTTTTGTTTTGTTTTGTTTTTGGAGTCTCAATCTGTTACCCAGACTGCAGGACAGTGGCATGCTCCCGGCCACCACAGCCTCAACCTGCTGGGCTCAAGCAATCCTTCCACCTCAGCCTTCCAAGTAGCTGGAACTACAGTCACATGCCATTAGGCCTGGCTAATTTTTTGATTTTTTTGTAGCGATGAGCCCTCAGGCTGGTCTCGAACCTGAGGGCTCAGGCAATTCTCTCACCTCGGCTTTCCAAAGTGCTGGGATTATAGGTTTTCTGTGTTTTATTCAACATTTTTTAGCTGGCTAACCAGCCTCTAACTGACCCTATTTAATTGTGCAGTAGCAGCTGCCACCAGAGGACCCTCTCCCTTTTCTGGAATACATCATTCTTCTGTTGGTCATCTCACTTAAAGCTCTGGAGAGTTCAGGTCTCTGGGGGCTAAGCATACCTATTACTTCCATTAAAAAGTTATGATCATCTGGTTTAAATCATCTGCATAAAAATCAAGGAGTCTAGAATTTCTCTCACCATAGTTTCAGGCATTGCCAAGAGGAATGAAAAAATGAAGTAACTTAAAAAAAAAAGTTTCTAAACTGTGGGGAATAGCTTAATTCAGGAATTTCCTTTGAAGTGAAAACACACAGCTGAAAATCTGGGGCATAATTTCCATCTCATTAAGTAGCTGGTTCAAGAATAAGGCACTCCAAAACTTGTTCTAATTGGCTTCGCACTTGGAGACTTACCATGTCGTTGATGTAGAAATGATAGAGAAGACCTGTGTATACTACCAGTGATCGAAAATTTCCTTCCCACCAGCCTCCTTGGAAGGGAGGCAGGAGAAGGACAAAACACCATTTGTGTTGAGTCATCTCAAATGCTCCCACTGTGTTGAGACTTACTGCTGACTAGCACTTTCCTGGAAATGTAATTCAGTTGAGAAGTGCTACCCAATATTTCTTCATTCTTTAAAAAAAAAATGACACCAATTCTCTGCAAAAGTAATAATTTTCATTCAAAATGTTCTAAAATTCGGGACTGAAATGTAATCTTTTTGCCTTGATTCCTAACCTTCAGTCTGAAGGACAAGTATCAGGAAAGAATAAAGAAAATGGACTAAATAATGGGATAAGGCTACTATCATCTTTCATTGCCACAACCTCGAATTAGAAGCCTGCCATTCATCAGTGGACTAGACAGTTAATATTATACTTTCTTGCATTTTGCTGTCTCTGAAAAGAGTATTTATCATTGTTCAGAAAAGTAGCAAGTAATTAAAAGAGATTTATCATTTTATAATGAATGTTAAGACTCATGATGAACTTGCTAAGAGGTATGCACAGGTTCCTATATTTTGAGCTGTCTAAAAAATGTAAAAATTATCATTTTTCTTTTAACTGCTTTATCCTTAGGAACTCCTGTCAGGATAACTTTTATTTATAACTATTAGTGTGTAGACTTCTTAAAACAAATTAAACTGCTGATCTTTTTTGTGCTTATAAGTTACTATAGTCAAATAAGGAGAGATATGATAGTGTATTTTTTAAATTGCAATAATAATTCCAAAAAAGTCTATAGATAAATTTTTTATAGAATAAATCATTTTGCATAAATTCCTAGCATCCAATGTGAGAAGAATTCCTCAGGTATATAATCTTAATAGAGTCTTGCTGTCTCTCATATTATGGCCAAAGGCATTTTCAAGAATCTAAACACATCTAATAGAAAATAAAATTACTATTCGCCTGCCTCATCAAAGCCTTTTCCTAAACAGAATAACACCAAGGGTCTAAAGGTAAGAGAGTTTTTTTTAATATCATATTTTTCTGTGGGGATGACCTGAATGTATTTTTTGCAGAAACATATTTGCTTTTGTATTGTTAAAGATACTTATTAGAGGACTTTTTCTATCTTTGTGTTTTCTTCAATTTGAAAACAGAAGGGAGATGAACCTAAATGTTAGGCAACTCGTACTAATGGCTGTAAGACAGACTGTGTACCTTTTGAATATATTTTTATAGATCAAATATCAGAAGACTGTTTTCAAAGCTCCTTTTTGAATAAAGATAGGAAGAATATAGAGTAATTTTCTTTCTCTTCAAACCCTAGAGAGAGGGCACATTTTAGACTTAGAAACAGAACAAAAAGAAATCAGTTTTTTGAACCAATTATTTATCATACCTACAGACAGTCTAGAAATCACACTTAATTTAACTGATCTAATTTTAAAAACAGTTATTTTTTATGATAGTACCACATAAACTCCATACTTACAAATTACTTTACAGAGGTTTTTATTAAGCCATTTCCCTGTTTACATCTTTAGAAGAACAAACAAAATATCTAAGCATGTAACAAGACATGGAGTTTATCTATTACATAAGATACTGAAATGCACTATTCCTCTTAAAATCTTATTTTCCATTAAATGTATTTAGAGTCTTGAAAATGTCTTTGGCTATGATATGAGAGACATTAATCTCCCCAATTGAGAATGTCCTTATTTTTTCTGGTTTTGCTTTTGAGAAGCTTCCTTAAAGCATCTGTGATTTATAGCTAGTCATAGTCAGTTGTTCAAATTTGGGTCTAATATGAAATTTAACACAAGTCTAATTCATTTAAAGTCTACTCTACCAATATATGTGTGCGTGTTTTCTGTTTACACATGTATGAGTATATATATACATATGCATGATTTATTACCTCCATAGCCATTAGCTTTTAAATTTAAATTAGCATAAGCCTAGAATACAAAGCAAAGAATCAAATAACATTTTGCAAAAGACAGAATCAAGAGAAATAGACCTAATACCTAGCATCATTTGACCTTGACCATATATTAGATCTAAAGAAAGACATCCATAATCCGCCAACAAAGAATGCTTCGTATTTAGAACTGTTTATTTGGACTACAAAAAGGTAATACTCAACAGCACAATTTGCTGCTAATAGTCCCTAGTCTTTTTTTAATAGTTTGTTGGGAAATTCCACCAGTAATCTAAATGACCACTTAGAACACTAAATTGCTTCAATCCCAGCTAAAATTTCTTTCTGGCAGTGATGTGACCCAAGTGAGACACAGAAAGCTACCAGAAAGCCCAAGGAGGACATTGCACAGCATTCCTTGAGAGTGAAGTGCAAGTCGCTCAGCTGAGCTAACCAGTTGTCAGAGGCATTAACTAGGAAGATAATTCACATCATTAGAATTCTTGCTAATACTTTGAAATAGGATTGTGAGTGAATCTGACTCACTTGATATCTAAATTACCCAAGATCTGGGTAATCTGAAGCATTCCAAAAATGCTTCTCTAAAACAGTTCTAATTCATCTTCTTGGCAAAGAGTTTTAGGCCATGTAAGAAGTATCCTTCAGGTTCTAAAAAATCATGCCAAGAAATTCCATTAAGATAAAAAATCCTATACGGGATATTTTTCCAACATCAATAATTAAATTGATGAGAATAATACATAAGCCTCAAGCAGAGCTTCCTTGAAAACATCTCCAAGTGAGTCCACAGTACTTAAGCTGAGAAGATCAGAGTTCACTCTCTCTAGTTTTTAGAACTTGTTTGATTTCTCTAGATAGAATAACAGGAAAACAGTTTTCCACACTCTTGGGTTCAGTTTTTATTTTCTGTTTCAAAATCAGGGTGAGAAATACGAAATTGTAAGGGTCGTATTTCTAACTTTAGAAAATTTTAACTTTTATGCTTTAATTTAAAAAGGATATCTGAGACTAAGACCTGTGCAAACATTAATTCCTTTTTTTTTCTCCTGAAGAGAGAGGTTGTTTAGAAATAATAGCCCAAGCCCTGCTCAGTTCATAGGACTATAAACCCCTCCTCAGATACAGGCTAATTGAGGGAGATGCTGGGCCTTGGGCACTAGCTATCCAGTGCTTTTCTAAAACACCTGTTTTGTTGTTGTTATTTGGGCTCACCATAAATATTTGTTAGAAGAAATAATGAATAAGCAAGAGAATGAATAGAATCAATAATATAAGATTATACTGTACCTCAATAACTGCCAGTCCAAATGCTATTCCAATAATTATGATAATATGTTTTGTCGCTAAGTCTTTTATGAAAGAAATACATGGCTGTTAAAAAAGACATAAAAAATTACCTTTAATTACATTTTTACCATATATTAGCAGGATGTTTATTCATTTGGTTGACTTTTACATTGCTACCAAATAATACACTCAACAAAAAAGAATTGGATGATTCCCTCCATTTCTTGCTTCACTCCAAAAGGTGATAACTGTTGAGTTTTTTTTCATACATTAAAAAGTATTTGATGAGCAAACTTTGCTCAACTACCTAATTGCTGAATCTAGGGATCAATCATTATAAATAATAATTTTTCACCAATATGGCCCCAAATTATAATTTTATAGTTGATACAATTATTATAATTTTATCCTAATTTTAGATTACTCATTTTAGAGTTGTTATCATCCTGACTATAAATCTTTTAGGCCAGTAATCTGCAGGAGAGGTTCCTGGTTGAAGTTTTAAGCTAATTAAATTGCAAATTTTTGGTTTTAAGATAAGGTATTTAAAATTTTCTTAATATTTATCAAGGCTGTTCTTACACTAAAGAGAAAAAAATCACTGTGTTTACCATTATGTCAACACTTTAGATTAAAAAAAAAAAGACTTTAGAAAATTGTCTCTCTGCTACATATTTTGAAATGTATTCAATCCAGCATGCAATTTCAAGCTTAAAACATTTTGGATAAGACCTAAAAATTTCAACAATTATGAATTATAAGGATCATTTTTTTAAATAGAAAAATGCTACACAATGTAACAGTGCTATTTCTGTATTGCCATAATATATACCATCCTTATATATGTGCAAAGGACTAGCAAAATATTGCTATTTGTTAAATAAAATAAAAATCTCAAAAAAAGTATACATAAGGCTAAGTAGTTTTTCTTTCTCATACCTGAATGCAGTGAGTTTCTCCATTCACTTCTGATCCAAAGTGGTAAACATTCAAGGAAATTATTATGTCATTTAGGATTAACTATGAGATTAATGATTATATCTATTGAGTCACATTCATTATATTTGAGGGGTTTTCTTTCCCTCTTCCTCCCAAAATAACAAGGTTATCTTGGCAAAAAGAAAGGGAAATGTGAATTATGGCATTCCAGATTTTTTATTTTTCCAAACTTCTTGCAAATGACACATGGCAGATGGAAATATTTTATGAATTTATGACTTTTCTTTTGGGAAACTGCTGCAGCTATCAGTCTATGTTCAGCTGAATTATGTGTGAACTTGCAGGGAATATCTATTATTATGTTTTTGAGAATAATTCTAGTGGTTTTTCAGAATCTGTCTTGAGGAAAAACATCTTTGAGTTGAATCTTTAACAGAAGACAGGCAGCAATCTGCAATTGAATTTACTAATGTTCTCATTATCTTAAGTGGAAACTATATTTATCTGCACCATATTTATTTCTTTGCGTCCATGTGGATATTACATCACTGCAATTTAAGTTTTTGTAGAAACTTTCATTGTGAAAAGAAAATAACAGAACCACTTATTGTGCCAGGTTTGATTTAGTTCTCACCTGTTTGTAAACATATTTTCCTTCATAAGTTATGCAAGAAGAATCTTGCATATTTGAACATTCACATGACTTGTAATGTTGCAGGAAATTATTTCCCCAATCAGCAGCTCCATTGACCAAACCACAGCATTTAAACTGTTTGAATGAAGGTAGAATGAAAGCAGTCATTAAGAACTTTTAAAATGCCAATACATTAAAGAACAATCTTTTTGAACCATTATTAAGATGTTTCCTATGCAAAAGTACTTTGTAAGTCACTTCATCCAACACTCTAAATATAGAAGCAAAAATTAAGAAATTTTCATGTTGGTCTTCATATTAATGATGGAAAAATGGGAGTGCAGATGCAAAAGTCTGAGGCACTAGGAAAGAAAATAAAACACTCACCTTCTAGTTTTAATGACAAAAGAAAAGAGTAAAGTCAGATCTGTGTGTTTTAGATTTTGACAAAGAAGTTTCCAAAGAGTTAACAAGATAGTCAAATTGGTTTCATTAAGGAATTTTTGCTCAAAAGATATGAGAAGTTTTACAAACAAAATTTCCATCCATGATCTCCAATCACTTTGAAGGTGAAGAGAAAAAAGATGAGAGACATTTTAAAGACAAAAAAAATGCTCAAAGGATCTTCCATGAGATTGAATTTTATGAACATTTTTAAAATATGGGAGGGTATACAAGTGAAGGATGAAGTTCTTATAATGTCAGAAAAGCTATGGCCCAGAATAAATTAAAACACGAAGAAATACTAAGGAGAGGGGAAAGAGGATTTGTGGCCATATCTGAAGAAGAAAAACAAGAAAGTGATAAGCCCATTGACTCAGGAACTATGGCACATAATATTATTAGATGAGAGAATGAAAGATAATTATCCCTCATCTTGCTCCCATCCACTCTATTAAGGAGAAAATTCTTCAGGCAGAAATGGTAGGGAAAAAAATTGCTGAAAAAAACCAGTATCAAAACTGGGTGGTTTTTCAGGCTTAGATACGTTGCAATGCCAAGATAGTGAAAGAATTTTCATTTACTAGTTGCATGATCATGTTACCCATGTTGATCAAATCTCTCTGTGCCAAAGCTTCTTCATCTGTAAATATAGATAATAATAGTTGCTAATAATAGCATCTAATTTGCAGGTTTGTTGTAAAGATAAAAACAAGAAAATTCATGTGAAGATATGAAGGGCTTCATCTAGTCCCTGGTTTGAAGAACGCACCCAAGGATGCATTCGCTGTTTTTGCTGATGTCTATTGTTGTTTTTTTCTGTTATTCTTTCATATGAACAGGATCTGTTCAGCACTGTTTCAATGATTTGGATAAATAGAAAGTATTGTTTCAATTATGTAGCTGATGTGGCGCTAGGAGTGATGATAAACGTGCTGGAACACAGAATCACATTTCAAAGATAGGTCAAACAATGAATTTAAACTCGCAAATTCAACTGAGGCAGATATAAAGTCTCACACTTTGGCCCAAAGACTGAATTGCACAAAAATATGACTCAACAGGGGAGGGGGAGTGGGATTGGCATTTGAGGGAAACTGCTAGGGGAGAGAGAGGCACACCTCATCAAAAAGGGTACCTGCATAATCAACGTTTATATACCTAACCCTGAACTGTACCCCACATCTTTAAAATAAAAAGAAAAAAATATGACTCAACAGATGTTTACATGACAAAGAGCTAGAAATTTCAGTTGGTTCCAAGGTCAATATTAGCAAGGAGGGCAATCTTGAAACAATCTCCCTTCCTGTTCCTGTGGTAGACATGTTTAATTACTCACTCTTTCTGATTACATAATCTTGAGTAGTATTAATTGGTGCAGACTCTATCAAATAGCATATAAATTCCACCATACACATCCACAAGTTCATCCATACTTGAAATATAATATACCTCAAGATTGCTTAAAAATGCATAGAGACATCTTACAGAAGACAGGGTAGGAAGTAAGAAGGCTAAAGCTTGTCATTATTTTGGGGCAAGAGATCAACAGTGGGAGCAATTCGGGAAGAAGTTAACCAGGACTTATTGAAAGTGGTATAACAGCTGGGTGAAAAGAGGCACTACACAATAAATGATACAACACAGCTAGGCAAATACTCATCACCAACAATCCAAGAAAGGCACATTTCATTAGTATATTGACAGGAAATTTGTGTGGGGATTCCTTAAAATTCAAAGAGAAAGTCACTCAGCGTCAGTAACTTCTATCCAGCCGGAGTCTGTGGTAGAACTATTTTCCCAAAGAACTGAAAAAAAGAAAGCCATGGTGAAGAAGAAGGAGGAGGAGGAGAAGGAGAAAAAGGAGGAGAAGGAGGAGGAGGAGGAGAAGGAGGAAGAACAAACTCAGTATGGATAATAAAAAGATATATGACCTGATAAACACAAGGGGCTTCAGGCATAGGATTTCTGAACAGAATGGGAACACTTCAGGAGACCATACTACCACAAACAAAACATTTATAAACCCACAGTTGGCACTGAGATCTGAAATCCCAGGAAGGTTGTTCAGCAAGTGTGACTCAGGACCCAACCCAGAGGCCCACTGATTACCTACAGTACATTTTGTCCTAGGTCAACACAATAGGAGGGTCAACAATGCTCTGTCTCACCTAGTAGAGAGACTGAGGCTCCCTAAATTTTTCCTGCTTTTAGCCTGTATTAGAGGAGATGATCAAAGGATACAGCTATGGGGAAGCTAGGAAAAGCATAACACAGAGGAAGTTAAACAGGGACTGACCCATATCAGGTTTTGGCTCTTGGAAACAATGCTTTAAGTGGAATTTTTACAAGCTGGAGTTTATCCAAGTAGGAACTGGTGAACGGTCTGGGGAAAAAATGTCATCTGATAAATAGCTCAAGAAACCAAGGATGTTTCAACTTGAAAAGCAAAGCTTTTAGGAGTCACACAATAGCTATTTTCAAAGAAAAAATTGGTCATGTAGAGAAGCATCAATAGATTTTCTTTTTCCCCTGAAACTATGGAAAAGCTAGGACTAAATGATGCAAATTCCAGGGAGGCAGATTTTGTTTCAAATTAAGAAGGGACACACTAATCATCAGACTTGTATATTAGTGGGATGGGCAAAAGTTGGTAAACTTTCAGCTCCTCAATTGTTAATTTGAAGGTGGATGACTATAAATACAAAGCACTTTAATCAATGAGAAGTCAGATTAAATGACTGATAAAATTCAGGCCCTACCCTAAGGTTCTGAGAAGTTCCATGACATGCATGAAGTGAATGCTACATGTTGTTAATATGATAGGAATTCTAAAAAAAGATGGTGTGGTAGGAGGACTTCCGCAGAATGACCAATATTTCAGTCAAACTTTAAGGAATATGTATTCAGAAAAAAAGAGAAAAGTAATAAGAATATTACAAGGATGGAGAATAATGTAAAGACAGGAAGGCAGACTTGTTCAAGGGACCCTGGGTAGACAAATCTGACTGGTCTAGGGTGTTTTCTTTATGAAGTAGTGTTTAGTAAAGTTAAAAGATTAGGTCGGAACCAGATAGTAGAATATCTTTAATGCCTACCTATATTTTGACTTTACCCTAGAGAAAAGAAAAAAAAAGAAAGGATAGTGTACTGATATTAAAACAATAGGCTGGTCAGACAGATGTGGGTTCAAATTCCAATTTCGCCTGGTAGCTGTCAGATCTCTAAATTCTAATCTCCTCATCCATAAAATAGGCTTAATGAGGATAATGATATTACTCACATCATAGAGTTGTTGTGACTATTAAATGAACTACTGAATGTAAAACTAAGTAGCAATAAATGTTAGCTATAATTATTTTTATGAGAGAGGCAAAAGAGATAGAGATAGAAAGAGAGAGAGAGAGAGAGAGAGAGATTAAATCCCCAAACCCACTGCTCTTCTAAAAGGGCAAATATTACAACAATTATTTATTTGACCCAACTGAGACTGAACCTGTCAAGAAAGTATCTCCTTGATCTTTCCTTCTAAACTGCTTCAGAATTTTATACAAAGCTGCAGAATAATTACAAATACCCTTGGATGTTTCTTATTGTATGGTGACAAAATAATCCTCCAAAATCTCCCAAACTGAGACATTTTTATAAATATTTAACTAATATGTCAGCAAAAATTAAACACAGAAGAGCTATGCCCAACTCCCTAAATGACTAACAAGTTCTAATTACCTCTTCTTGAAACTCAGTCATGGTTTGCTGGAATGCTTTTGCACTCTCTTCTGTTTCACTCAAAATCTTCACATTTTCATAAAGAGTTTCATTCAGAATGCGATCAGACTGAAAATGGAAAAGTTATTGTTACATTATTCATGCCAAAAGGTAGCATTTCAATGTTTCAGACTTTTCCAAAAATGATCAAATATCTGTGCACACACCTCAGGTTTGAAAGCAGCTCCTAGGATACCTGCCAGTACCTGCAGGAGCAGTATCAGAAGTAAGCCTATGAAAAACTGGAAAAAAAAGGGGGGGGCGGGGGGTGGAGAATATATTATTTTCAGTGCATTCAGTAATATCTGGGGATTGCTCAAGAGGGCACTTCTCTCCATGACTGGGATCGTATCACAGTTGGAATTTTAGCCACACTCTTCATTTATTCTGCTTTCAAGCTGCAAATTTTAGTTCTATTACTACTCAGAAACATTTGCTTCAAAGACTAATCAAGGAAAGTGATCCTAACAAAAATTTGGTAGAATTATTGATATCTGTATGACAGGGAATGGAGAGAAGTTTGAAAACTTAGGTCAACTTATTTGAATATTATTGTCTTCTTCCCTATCTTTATCAAACACAAACTCAGAACTGACATAAAAACAGCATTTCCACCACTATCAGTGTCTTGTGCCCACCTTGTGTCTTGTTTTATATATATGGATTCCTGAAATCTGCCTCAGATGTACTGAATCATAATTTTGAAGGATGCAGCTCACAGGTTAGCTTTTTTTAAAACAAATTCCTCTAGTAATTAATTTCCCCAATTGCAGATGAGGTTTTATTACTCAAAAAGCAATGACTGGAGATGCCATTAAAGTCCTGTTAAAACTCTATCTCTACCTTCCCTCATAATAAGCAGTTAAAAATTTTTTTAAACTGACACAATACTTTATTAGAGAAACAAATTTAGATTAGTTTGGATAAACTCTAATGTCATATTTATGTCTGATAAACACTTGATTTTTCCTAACATTTTTACTCTATTTATTATTTTCTGTTATATATGTTAAAAATGAATACTCATGGGTTATCCCAACCCAATCCATCCTCTTTGACGCTTTCTCAGTGACAAATCTGATTATTTTACTTCCTTATCATTTTCTTAGCTTGGCATATAGGTCACTTTGTGATTTGACCACAGTCTACCCTTGGACTCATCTTCTATCATTTACTAAAAACAGCTCTGCCAGTCTCCAGTCATAGCCAAGGCCTCTTACTTCCCAAATATGCTAGTGCTGTAACTATCAGAATCTTTTCCTGGAGAGCTCTTTATACCTTCATCCATACCAACACCTCACTCACTTCTGCCCCTGGCTTTAAAGTTCCCTTCTCTATCTTGTTCTTTTCTTCTGGAGCCACTCCCACTGCAGCTATTTGCTTTCTTATGAATCTTTCCTAGTGGGTTCTAATTGTCTAAAGGTCTTATGTATTACTTAGCACAGTATATGGCACATAGAGGTACAGCAATCATGTTGAATGAATGAATGCGTAAAGAGATGAATGATTAAAATGTGTCTCCTCTCAGAGTACCCTCTACTCTAAGCCAAACCAAGCCAAATCTAAGCCATAGTAACCTCCACAATCAAACTCTCTAAACAGAGGATAGTTTCATCAATTGTGCAAATTATTTTGACAATGGGGATGGGAGATAATCCTTAGGAGTCTGAAAGTTTGATATTGAGATTTGTCTGGAGAACTCACCAAAAGAAGCATGCAACGGCTTTCTTTCATGGCACCACAGCATCCTAGGAAGCCTAGAATCATGATAATGGCACCCACAGCAATCAGGATGTTCACAGCAACATAGGGGTTAGTGCCAGAACTTTCAGAACTGATAATCTGGAAATAAAAAAGAGTTTAGTGGCAGAAAATCCTTTTCCTTGGAGTTTATTTTCCTCATTCAGCAAATATTCATTGAGTACCCACTATGTGCCAGGCTCTGTTCTACAACCTTGAATGACTTTAGTGATCTTAACAAGCACAAATCTCTGTCCTCATGAAGTTTAAATTCTCTTGAAGTGTTACTTGCCTGAATAATGTTTCCAATCTTATATTGTTCTACAATTATGTGTTGGAAGTTGAATGAAAGAAATGTAGTAGGTTTTTTAAACACCATTTTAAAAAGCTTATTTTACACTTCTTGATGTGATCTTTGGTTCACATATTTTTCCTTTATGCATACAGCAGCTTATAAAGCATGTGTTTTATGGTAATTTAATCCTTTAAATTAAAAAGCCCAAGTTCCTCAAACTACTGATAACACAACAATATAAGTGAATCTTAGAATCATTATGTTGATCTGAAGAAGTCATATAAAAAAGAGTAAATATTGTATGATCTTATTTACATAAAGTTCAAGATTAGGCAAGACTATGGAGATAAAAATTAAAGCAATAGTTGACTTTGAGCAAGGTAGAAGGAAAAGCAGGAATTGACCAAAAAGGGACATAAGGGAACTTTTATGAGTTAATAAAAATGCTTTCCATCTTTATCAAAAAAACAAAAACTAAGTCCAGTTCCTGATATTTTATATCAATTCTATCTCCTTGTTCCTAGAAGATATAGTCCATAGGGTCTTCCAGAAATTCTTTATTTTGCCTGACTTTTGGGTAATGGGATATTGAAGAATCCCAGGGCCTTTTATGGTGGATAGACTACCCTTTAGGCATAATTCAGTTCTTCTCCCTTCAACACACACGTATGCGTCTTCACTACCCTCATAACACCTAGCTTCAATCTTACCACTTGTCCTCCATATGTGTACAAAAGTAAATCACAATTAAAAAGTGAAATTTTGTGGCTGTGTGATGCATAAGTGTAACATGTAGCCCATCTATCTCCCATGACCTCTATCTACTAGGCTATCTATCTCTAGACAGAGCATTAATTCCTAGATTAACTCAAAGACCCTTCCAGAATCTGTTATACAGTATGTAGGTCAGCTCCTTTACAAGTCAATACAAAAATGGCTGCTACTACTGATGATATTTTTGTTTGTAAAAACTTTTTAAATTCACTCAGGGTCTAGAGGAAACCTTTATTCAACATTCACTAAGAAGGAATGTGCCAAAGTTATAAAAGCATTAAGATAAACATCTATATTTCAATCAGAGCCCTAATAAATAATTAAATTTGTAACCCTGAGACAAACAACTCATTGGAGCCCATTTTCCCTTTTATAACAGGGAATTGGGTCAGCTTCTGTGCTGTCTAAGGCTTCCTTTGTCTCTAAAAGTCTATGCTTACAGATAAGGTTTCAATTTACATATTTTGAAAGTTTAGTTATGTCCTAAAGATTTTGTTTGTTCTGGGGGTTTTTTGTTTATTGCTCTTTGTTGTTTGCTTGCTAAGATTGGAGCTAGAAAATCAGTTTTGTTAATATACAGGCATGATATCTGAGTTAAAATAGATGTGACAATAAAAAGCAGCATTAGGAAACCAGCTCTATGGACTCATTGCTAAATACTGCTTCATTAGAATATTGTGGCCAGTATCAACAAACCCTAAGAGAGGGCTGAAGCCTCATTAACAAGTTACTAGAACTTAGGACAGATATCCCAGACATATAAATAATAGATCAAAAATCTATATGTGAGACCTGGAGAGTGCAGCCAGCACTTGTGCTGGAGGTAGTGAGGCACTTCTATGAGATTGGCCCAGGCAGTGTGACCCACTGCCAGAGAATGGCCAGAAAGCAGTGTGTTGACTGCCTGTAGGCATTGTTCCAAGTCCAGCCCAACAAGTGGCTCTTCTTATTCAAGAATGAAGTGGAAATCTGAGTTCAGATGTTTGCGCCAGGAGAGGCACAGCAGGGTTTGAAAGGCTGTCTTGAGTGAACACTGTGTCCCTGTGTGTCTTAAGACAAGGGGAGAATTTCTAAAAAAAGAGAAATGGCTGAGTCTGAAAGAGGAGGATTCAGAATCCTCTTTGGATCAGAAAATATCTCCAGGGTGGCTGCCCATATTCTTTGCTCATGGCACTGAGTTTATTCTGAGGTGGGGAAAAGTGTCCCTGTGAGATACTTGAGCAGAAAGATCTGTCACTTCCCTGTCATTCTTCTTTCCTGTGTTTATGCTCATGTTTTTCCTTCTAGAACTGTGATCTGTTTTCCATTAATAAAATTCACCTCTTTGCTCAGTCTTGATTCTTTGTCGCTGACAGTGACTTCAGATAAATCTAAATCAAGCCAATTTTATATAAATCAAGCTGACTAATGTTGTCCTGGCAGATACCAACTTTTGTTCAGGGTGACAGACTGACAGAGCTTGAGTCCAAATGTAACTAAAGTTGCTGTCTAGCTCTATTAATTCATTCTTACCCCAGATGTGGGGTAGCACTCTCTCAAGGACAACAGTTCTCCTTTAATACATTCAATGTGTGTAATTTCTTAACAGACTAAACACCAAGTTTGTTTACCAGAAGCACTGGGAGGAAAAGAAAATATCAATGGGAAATAAAATAAGAAAATAAAATGCAAGCTGCATACATATCTTTAAAAACCCAAAGCATCCTGTGAATAGGCAGCTGTTAATCTCTGTGCTTAATTATGAGTCCCAAAATCAGGCAACAGGTTCTATACATTGGAAGTTCTGCACATCTTCAAATATTCTTCTTGGGCTCAGATGCCAGAACCCCAGGTCATCAGGAAGTCTCAGTTACATTCTCAGTATAAAACAATAGATGAAGCCCTGATGGGCGAGGATGTCACCAGCAAGTTGCCATACCCATCTCCCACCCAGTTTCTTCCCCGTGGTGGAGCACAGAATGAGAAGCAACAAATTGCCACTATGACTCTGGATTCTCTAGGGATAGAAAGCAAATTTTAAAAGAAAAAGAGAGAGAGAGAGAAAAAGAAATACATTTTTCAGAAAAACCACCGCTTTAGAAAAGGAAACAGAACAGATGTTAATTCACTTTTAATCTTTCTTTCTACTAGACTGTGTCCAAAAACATTTAGCTGCATCATAGTGCAATAAGTTTCAATAGAAAATGTGTTGTCTTAATGACTGGCTTAATAATCTCTTAATAATTATCAACTAGGAATCAAAATTCTTCTCAGGGAGGAGAAACTCTATTTGTATAAGTACATTGAAAAGGCTCTAAACCTAGAAGATGTAGTCCAGAATCATGACAAGAGCCCAGACAACAAAGAAGAACAGGAAAATTGTTCTGCATGAGGTAAATATAGTAATTTGGGAGAAAGACTATCCTGAAAAGAAGAGGGGAGGGAAAAGAATAGAAGCAGGGAAGCCAGGAAATGGTGGCAGGCTGGCGTCATATTGGGAAAAACCAACAAAACAACCCTCCCAACCCTTGCTCCCTTCTACCTTCCCCTAGCTCTTTCCACATTTGTAACACTGTGATATGGAAACAGTACATGTAAAGATCAAATGCCGGAGTCAGAATTAACCGTATGAAATGAACCTCATGTAGACCTGTGGTTCTTGGTAAGAGCTTTGTCACTGGACAGGAGATGGTATCTGGTGAAGGGAAATGAGTATTTTAAATTTTGTGTAGATAGCAAGAAGCTTGACACCCCCAGCCAGCTACTGAGTGAGTGACACCAGCGCTATCAGCTTCTTAGATTTATATCACCATAATCAGCCTCTAATTGTTGCAGTGACTAATTTCAATGCCAGTTACTACAGGTAAATAACAACTATCCTTATATATTATTGCCTTTAAAACACATTTAAATTCTCCCTCTCCAAGAGAACTTTTTACCTTCTTTTCTTTGTGACCAAGATCACCTTGAGATCAACTAAATTACCATCAATAACATCTATAAAAATTGTTCTTGATGGGGTTGAGATGTGGCCCATATCCTCAAGCTGTACATCAGGCTAGCCTTAAATAAATAGTAAAGGCGGCAAATTTCCACCTATATTTTCACTGAAATCTTTTCTTTTTTTTTGGAATAACACTTCCTCTGTTCTCTAGAAGGACTGTTCCTTGCCTAGCACAGTGCCCTACACAGAGTAAGCAGTTTTGATTGATTGAATTGAATTATAAAATCACTTATCAGCACAAATGATTGCATGAGGCAGTCAAAAAATACTTTAAAATGTTTATTATTATTATTATTAGTATCATTATTATAAGAGAAATAAACTATTTGCGGGCAAGGTGGCTTGTATTTATATATTTACCTCTTGACCATCTTTGCTTACTCGTATCCATATTGCTATTGCCAGGATCAAGATACCACATAGCTGCAGGAAAAAAATACAAAAAAATTTAGAATACAATTAAAATCAAATGAAACTTTAATTTCACACACCCCCATTCATCTGATAACAATGGTATTAATTATAGCATTACAAACTTAAAGACATAAATGAGGTATATTAATGAATAGATAATAACTGAAATGCTCCATTGTAATTTGTAAGTTTGGTGAGAATAATTCTATTATTCATTCATAGTCCATTCACAGGTCTGTGGACAAATCATATCCTTTATTCTGGGAAAGATTATTTTCCATATTTTAACTCTAGTTGTGTTACTGCTCAACTTTGGGATACAAAAGTCACAACCATTTAAAGAAAAAAGTAGCCGGGCTCGGTGGCTCAGCCTATAATCCCGCGCTTTGAGAGGCTGAGGTGAGTGGATTGCCTGAGCCCGCGAGTTCGAGACCCGCCTGGGCAACTTGGCGAAACCTCATCCCTACAATAAATCAAAAATCAGCCGGGCGTGGTAGCGCACGCCTGTAGTTCCAGCTACTTGGAAGGCTGAGGCGGAAGGGCTGCGGTGGCCGGAAGGGAGCGGTCACTGCACTCCAGTCTGGGCGACAGAGTGAGACTCCAACTCAAAAAAAAAACAACAAAAAAATAGCCTTATCATGCCCCTGGGTTTGTCTCTGAGAAGCTATGTTGGACCAGGAAAGAAGAGAATAACTAACTAATCACCAAGCATTCATTCAAGAGTCAAGAGGGAGGCAAAGTCGGAATAGACAGGGAACAGAAGGGCATCTGACAAAGTTTGCAGTTTAGCAACAAAGGCGTATGTGAATCAGCACTTTTTGAATCCAAATAAACTTTCTTAAAAACAAGTTCTTTTAGGTGGTAAAGTTTACTCAGAGAGAAGGAACAATGAAGAACAGTACTTAAAGTCTTAAATTCCTTTAATGACTTTACCAGATTATTTAATTTGAACCAATGCCAACACATAAAATGTAAAACACATTTTGCTTTAGTGTAAGGAAAACTCTCATCTTCCAAGGTTTAAAAAAAAGATATATATTGTGGCCTCAAAAAAATCAAAGCTCTATTATTAGATAGAGATGTTAAGAGCAGGCCTGGTAACATACCAGACACAGCAGTCTTTCAAGGACTTTCTATAGGATTCTGACCTTTCCATGCACTGAAAGAGAAATGTCTGAGTCCTGCAAACCCAATGTTCTTGGAGTGTCATTGTTTTCATGCGTGGGTGAGCCATATGCCTAGAACCCCCAAACAGCACTTTTAATGGTTTCTCATTAAGTTTGAAGTGGGAACAGAGTCAAGGGCTTTGTTGAGAAATAGGTAGTTCCATAAGTAGCTGAATGATCACAGAATCTGTGCTCCCTACAATACCTCAAAAATCATCTGGGTTCAAACCCTTCATTTTGGATAAAGATAATGGAATCCTGAGAGCTAACAACCACTTCATGAAATTTCAGAGCCATTCCTAACCAGTCTGCTCCCACAAAATACTTCAACTCCCACAAAGCATCTAATGCAATTAAAAACTAAAGCTCTTTATCAAACTAACAAATAACCTATGCATTTAATTTTAATTCTTAATTTAATTTTCTTATACAGACACACATACACACACACACATAAACTTACATACCATTTAAAAAACAGCTTTACAGCTTGAAAACTTTCCTTACTTCTCTAACCCAGTGGTTTTTTAGCATCCTTCTACTAAATCCTAATTTCATTTGCAAATGGAGATAAATGCTCACTTTAGCAGTTCTTTGTTAATAAGTCTGTGAGTGATAATTTATGTCAAATGGTAATGCGATCCTTTGAGATTTTCAGTAATTTTATAACAACTGATTTTTTGTTTATTTGATTTGTTTCACTGATTATTTTCTTTCTTTTCTTCTCCTTCCACAAATAGATTTATAATGATTGTCTTAATAGTCACTATAGCTTTTAACTTTAACTAAACATATATTAATGACCCTAGCATCTATTATGGATTGTTACTTTTTCCTGATATTTGTTAAACTATCAATGAGAAAACTTTGAGAACTCTTAGTAACAACTCTTAGGAAGGGTGTAATTTTTTAAACTTTTTTTCTATTGTGTGTTGCTATTTACCTCACCTTTCAAGCATTTAGATATAAAATAATAGCTACACCTTATGAAATTAACTTTATCTGCCCCTCAAATGACAACTTTTAGTCTTCTCAGCCACTGAGAGTTTTTTGTAACATTAATATTTTAGAATGTGCAAACTTTATTTTAAAGCATCTGAGTGGAGAAATGCCCATATAAAGATCAGCGTCTTCATAGCATGAAACTATCCACAAAAGTGTTAAATAACTTTAAAATTAAATTTATTTTCTATCAAGAATGATCATTCTAGAGTCATGATTAATTCTAAACTATTTCATCTCAATTGTTAGAATATTGACCACTGTAATGGTTCTTTGAGCTCTTTATCCATTTTAGCTTTTAGAGTTTGTATCCTAATATTTTTATACTGCCTCAAACAAAAGTATAAATTAAGAAATAAGTGCCTATCTCAGCCCCACTTTCGGTGATAAGATTGTATAAAGAAATGGGTTCATATGTTGGCCCCAGGCCTGCTGGCTGAGGACACTGCAGAACTGACTAGGCCTATCTTTCTTGGCTTCTGATTTTTCTTTGAAGAGAATCACCTTGGTTTTCATTAAGCTTTCTCAGGACTTTTTTTTTTTTTTTAATGGAAATGGAATGCACTTGATCTGAACCAGCTTTTTAAGAAAGTAAGTAATTTTGATCTTTGCTTATGGGTATGCAATTAACTGAATTGTGTCCCACCAAAATTCATATGTTGAAGCCCTAATCTCTAGTATGACTATGTTTGGTAACAGGGTCTTTAGAAGATAATTAAGGTTCAATTAAGTCATAAAGATGGGATCCTAATCTGACAGAACTGGTGACACATTGGAAAGATGCCTCTCTCTCTCTCCACTCACATGCCCAAGGAAAAGTCTATGTGAAAACAGCCAGAAGGTGGCCAGGAAAATAAACCCAATTGGCTGGCAACTTGATCTTATACCTCTTAACCTACAAAACTATAAGAAAATAAATTTCTGTTGTCTAAGTACCCAGTCTATGATATATCATTTAGATAGCCCAAGTAGACTAGGACCACGCAAAACCATTATATGTTATATCCAGGACAAAGATAAATGGTAGAATGCTGATTTGTCATCTGCTCTGATAATGTGTCCCCCAGTCATTCCTGCTCCCTCTCTTCCAATTCTATTCTTTGATTTGGGTATTTATTGAAATATTTAAAGAGTGCTGAAAATGCTATATACTGGGAGGAGGAGTGGATTATGAACTTTGTCATTATTTGCCCCCAAATGGATACCTTATAGATAAGTCTAAGAGAATGTTTCCGTTGCTGCTCCTGGGAGGATATAAAGGAATAAGAAAATATTCAAGAGAATAACTACAAGATTTGTTTATGTGATAACCACAGAACACTAGAGGGGACTCCATGACTACAGGGGGTAAGGATCCTGACAACCCTAACATATTAGGACTGTACTGTTGCAGCTACTGTTAATGTTCATTTTCAAATTTCTTCTTTTACTGAACATCTATTTTTAAGACCTAGTTTAATTACAATGTGGTAAGAGAATGAAGACTGTAGAATTGTTGTTTGTGATAATATATATATATATATATATATATATATTTTTTTTTTTTTTTTGCATTTTCTTAGTCAATTTCTAAAGATCCAGAGATACTGGAAAGTCTCAAGAAGGTACAAAGGTTTTTAGAAATCTATTAAATACATTTTACTTATTGTATCACTTAGATCGTCCATATTCATGGTTTCTTTCTTTTGAGTTATCAAAAACTGAGAAATGTATTACATCAAATAATTGAATTAATTGTGTTTACTACTCTGTATTTTTAATAGTGTTGACTCTCTATAATCCAATAAATTCTATTGGATTTTAGTCTTGAATTTTGCCTCAGAGTAAAGGTTACCAAATTTTTATTATCTATTACATCTTTTCTCTTTCAAAAATAATTTCTAGATTTACATTCCACTTAAAAAAAATACAACTATTGGGCAACCCCCTCGGGTTCCCTCTCACTCTGGAAGTTTTTCTGTCCTCTCAATAAATCCTACTTAGAAAAAAAAATACAACTACTTAAATATATTATTTCTTTATTTCCAGACCTTTGCTATTATAATTTTCTGATGCCTAAACTATCCATTTTGACTTCATACCTTATTCATTTGGAATATGTTTAAGTAAATTTTATATGATTATCTAAGATCTTTTTCTCTCTTTTTCATGATGAGAGAAATATGATGGCAAGAATTATGAAAAGCTTTGAATGCTCAGCATTGTTCCATTGTCTTCTGACATTTAGTGTTACAGTAGAAGTCCATGGTCAGCCCTATTTTTGTTCATGCATTTTTTGCTTGTTTTCTTTTTTGTTGTTTGTATTTAGATATTTTAAGATGTTTATTTATCTTTTAATGAATTTAGTCATTTTCTTAATATTTATCTAGGTATAGATGTCATCTTTCATGGAGCAGAAATGGCACTTTCCATCTGCATACATATTTTTAGCTCCGAAAAGTATCCATGTATTAATTTGATTATCGTTTTCTTTCATTTATTTTGTCCTCTTTTTCAGAAACACAACTTATTTTGGGTTTTAGTTATCTGGTTTTAGTATCTATCATCTTCTTTCATTCATTTTTCTTTATTTTTTATTTTCCTCTGGGAGAGCTTCTCAATTTGGGATTCTGTTTCACTGTCTCCATTTAATATGGCATCTACAGAATTTTAATTCTGCTATTGTGTTTGTAATTTACTTGAAGTCTTTATTATATTTATTTTTATTTTACCCATATCCTTTTTTTTAAAGAGTTGGAATCTCACTCTGTCACCCAGGCCAGAGTGCAGTGGCATCATTAAGGATCACCAGAGCCTTAACCTCCTGAACTCAGGCCATTCTCTTGCCTCAGCCTCCTGAGTAGCTGGAACTGCAGGCACATGGCACCATGCTCAACTAATTCTTTTTTACTTTTTGTAGAGACTAGGTCTCACTATGTTGTCTAGGCTGGTCTCAAGCTCATGGGTTCAAGAAATCCTTCCACCTCAGCCTCCCAAGGTGCTGAGTATAGGTGTGAACCACCATATCCTGCCTCCATTTCCTTTTCCATCTCACTCTATGGTTTTCCAATTAACTTTATCTTCTTTTATGGCCTCTAGCCACTGTGTCATGGGAGACTGTTTTCTAGTGTCACATTAAGAACATCAATTTCCAGATACTTTCTTCAGAATTCTGAAGTATTCTTTTCAGGAATGTGTTTGTCCTCTAAGTCTTCAGGGCAATGATATTTTTCACTTGTTCAAGTTTTTATTAAGCCTTATGCTCAATTTTTATTTAATCATCCTTGAATAACGAGAATTTTTCTGATTTATTTTTCATTTGGAGTAGGATGGATGCTTTGCCTCACTCTCTAACAAAGTGGATTGGTGATTCTCAGATCTCCTGGGGGAGGAGAAGTTGCTGTACACTGCCTCTTCAGTACAGCCTGATGCAATTCTGATCTAGTAAGCCTCCTACTTCTCATGCATTATCAAATTTTCCGATACTCTAAATCAGTGGAGTGAATTAAAATCTTCAAGTTTTAGTAGACTCTGCTGCCATGGTTTTTTTTTTTTTTAGTTTTAAGCTCCAAATGAATGATGTTTATTGTATCAAGTGTTAAGTGCACAGTACTGTCTCCAAGGTTGGTTGCACTCATGTGCATCTTTTAAATCTATTATGTAAACCAAGCACTTAGTACAGCTGCTGCACATCCTAATTTTGAATAACCCTAAATTTAGGAGAAAGAAATCAACCATTTTTTTTCCTCACACAAATAGAATCTAAATCACTAAAACACTGATTTTCATATAACTTCAAAGCATGTAAAGAGAGACGAATGTTCAGCATTTGATCTGTACTCTGATATTTCTGAATCAGAAGATGATGCAAATTCAGAAATGTTTCTATCATATTGTTTCAAAAGTACAACTTCCACATTGGTAACACCTGTAAATACATTTGAAGAGCGTGGGACAAGAATATTAATAACAGCCCACAGAACATAGATCTTTATATTGGCAAGTTATAACTCAAGGTAATAGAGATAGAAAAAAAAGGTGTTCTGTCTTTCTACCTGGACAAATATGCCTGCTTAATGACCTGGAAGAAAAGGTTTGATTTAGAATTCTCAGGGCATTTGGGCAGGGAAATATGAGGTCCTAGATATTCAAAGTAGAGGCCAGCCTCAGTGTTGGCATACTCCTCTAGCCCTACAGATTCCTTGTTCCATGAAGAAGAGAGGAGGGTCAGAGTAGGGCTAAAATTATATTTAATTTTTAAAAGTCCTTTATGTATAAAATACTATCACAACAGATTCTAGTAAGGCAGTATGATTATCGGAATCAAGAAAAATCCATTAATTGAACTATTACTATGTATCAGTCCTTGGTTCTAGGCGTTCATACAGTATCTTAGTTAATCTTTACAATTAATCCTGCCAGCTAAAATTATCAGTTTCACGTTACAAATGCAGACTGAACCACGGAAAAGTAAAGGAACATAGTCTAGGTCACAAAGCAATAAAGGATAGATTCAAGATTTGACTCTCAGTCTGTTTACAAAATTATCTTTTCCTTCATTTCCTTAATTTATAACAGAAGCATTTCTGCCTTATCATAATTCTTGCCATCTTATTCCAATGTTTTAAAATCCAACACTGAAACGTATTTTATCACTATGCAAAGTGCTTTTGTATTACTGTCTCATAAAAATGCCTATACAATGTTGGTTGAAATTTTTTTTTAGAGATTCTGAGTTCTTTACAGGTATTGACTTATGTAATCATCACAACAAATCTAAGAGGTAGGTACCGCGACTATCTTCATTTTTACAGTTGAAGACTAATAAAGCACAGAAAGGTTAGCAAATTTGCCCCAAGGAAGCACAGATAGTGAAGAGGGAGCTGATGTTCAGCTTGAGCTCTTAACTGCTGGGCTCTAACGCTTTTGTCATGGTCATAGTTCCACGCTGATTACATAGTGGCAGGCAACCACTGTATTGACAAAGTTCATACATTTCAGCCCTTGTTAAGTCTTTATCTTGAAGGATTTCATCAACTGACACAATAAAATATAATTGCGTTCTGTTCTTTTAAGTGTACTCCTATCTCAGTTATATCTGCTTTGCCTCCAATCTTTTAATTGCTCTCAGCACAACTAATCTCAAGGCCCAGGCACCACATAAAATATACTAAGAACACTGAAACGCTGGTTCCTGGACTCTCTCCAAGTCTTGAATTCCTTCTTTCTTCAAACCTCTTCAAGCATTCATTTCCTTCACTTATGAACAATTTTGACTTTACAACTTGGCTCCTTCTTCTCACCTCTCCTCATTTTGGATTGGTAACATATCTCACTCTGCTTTCTCTCATCAAGAGCTGGCCTCTCTATAGCTCTGTCTTTTTTTATTATTCTCTGCATCCACCAGCTCCTGGTCCCATGTTACATGCTTACTCAGACCCTAAGAAACCCTAAGCATCTACAACATTCCCAGGCCTGACCTATCTGAGAGGAACATAAGAAAATTTGGATATTTCATCTTCTTTTGACATAAGATTCAGAGAAATAGGTTTTGTAACTATGATTTTTTATCTACAGCACCTCTAATTTCTAACTTGTATCAAACTCTAGCATGAGTGATTAGAAATTATTTTTATTTTCACATGTTTTTCTTCAATTAGTCATGCTAACAAATGGAAATCACTGCATACTTATGCGGCATATCTCAAGTTTTCCCCAAAAAGAAACTGGTATATTTAGATTAAATGGCTATATGCATATCTTAGAGATATTTCAACATCTGGCCCTACTTTAAAGGCTTAGTTTTGCAAGTTACACCAGAAAGAATGCATTTGAAAACATAAGGCGATGGACATCTATAAGAAAACCACATCAGTGGGATCGTTAAAACTTTTGCTTAAGTAAACATTAGGAATGTGACAAATTGCTAATTTCCTATGAAGGGTCGTAAAATTCCAACTGAGAGCTCTGGGGTGGGGGTAGAAATGTAGAAGTAGGAACATTCCCTAACCTCAGAGACTCCGCCTGCTGCCTAAGTTTGAGTTTAAAATATTGATGTTACCTGTTGGCTAAGAAGTTCTCACTGGTCTTTGCAACTGTTGCTCTCACTGAAAGACACCGTTTCAAGATCTCTTAAGTAGAAATTGTAAATCCCACCACATATGCTAGTGGGAGGATCACTAAGGGAAGTCAAAAATATCTAACTGAAATCTACAGCATAAAAAAGACTTTGTGTTATCAAAGAAACAAACAGATAATGGAAACTATAAAACAATCAGAGCTTCCCAGAAAAGCAATGTCAATTTCTACAACCCACCTTGAACCCTAATCATATATATATAATGCTGAATCTATAACCTACCCACTTCTCGACTGTCTTTATCATTTTGGTTTGAAATTTGGGTCTATTCCAAATTCCCGAGAGGCTAGTTAATGAAATACTAACCTCTGATGTATTCACAGTAGCTATTAGCACTTTCCATCGTGTTCTTATACAACAAAGATATTTTTTAACTGTTTCATCATTTGAAGGTTGCTACTGGTCTGACATTTGAGGATATCTTAATAAAATAGGAGGCATATATTTATTAGCATGTTAATATTTGGTTTTTTTAAATGGGGCATATATATTCTGTATCACATAAAGAAGACAATGGCTGCAGTTCTTTAAAGACAACTATCAAGACTTCTTGGAGAAATAGCTGATTCCAGGTCTGGGCAGGAAATAGGCAGGTAAGCCTGGAACATCTTGTCATACCAAATTGAGAAGAGGTCATCAAAGTTATTAGGATCATATTAGAAGGACTTAGTAGTGAATTTAAAAGAAGCTCCTACTGGTCAAAGATGGAATAAATTACACATGAATATAAGTTAAAATTGTAATGGCGTTTACCTATCATTTTATAGTAATACTTACAGAAATATTAGTTTATCACAGTTGGATATTACTAGGCAGTTAACTTATCATTTGAAATCTGGTAAGGAAAGAGTAAGAAAGAAGTACTTATGTTATTTTTCTAAAAATAAAAACTAAGTACCATGATAACCAAATAGTAAGGGAAAAATTTCTCCTTCTTGAAAATATTCTGGATTAAAAACTTTAAAAGTTGAAAGAACTAGAATATCGCCAATTCAAACCTCTTCTTGAACTAATAATGGAGTAGGGTACTCCATTACTGAGCATCAGCGGCTACTAACATCACAAAAAGATGACACAATCAGACATCATATGCCTTCTGATTAAGGAATAATATATCATTTTGGAAGAAGCTGTCCAACAAAACAAAACAAAACAAAAAAACCCTGAATTTGAATCTCACCAAGCTGCCAGAGACAACTACTAACTTACAGATAATAAAGAAGATGGGGGAGCATGTTAAACTCTGCCAAGTGTGTGCAAATAGCATTTCCAGGCCATGGGAAATGTGACATGACGAACACCACACACCAGAACAAAAAAATTCAGTGGGGAAAAAAAGAGATGAAGATGGAGAGAGAACCTACAGATTAAAATGGATAAAAAAAGATGTATTAACTGATCACAATATGTGGACTTTATTTGGATCCTGATTAAAATAGGAATATTTATGAGGTAATTGGAAATTTGAACCTTAGATCAATAATTTAAAAATGATTGAGAAATTCATATTAAGTTTTTAAAGTATGATAATGATATTTTGGTTACATTTTTAAAAGAATTCTTATGTTCTAAAGATATATACAAAAATATTTATAGATGCAAGTATTTATTTGGGATATGCTTCACAACAATATGGGGCGGTGGGGGGGCAGTGAACAGAGTATGGATGGAGAAAGATTGGCCATGTTTTTGTGGCCGTTGGGCCTGGGTAACAGGGTTGATTACTCTATTCTGTCTTTTTTTGTGACTATTCTAAGTTCTCCAAAATTAAAAACTAGAAACAAAACAAAACCAAAGAACACAGGCATTTCTTTTTTATATTCTACTTTTAATGTGTAATCAACTTAAATATTTCAAGGGAAGACATGTATCAGGACTGACTTAAAAAACTGGAATATAAGCATGAGCTACATTTAATATTTGCAAAATCAGCCCATTCATTTCCAGGGAAAAGAGAAAGTACAAACAACAAAACTTCTTTATTGTTTTTATTTGTATATTCTCTTAATTACTTAATTCACCAATTTATCATCATTACTCATTAGTGCTACTGACTAATGGAAAGTTGTTCTATACAATAAAACTGTATTCAGGTAGTTAAGTTCAATTAAGCCCATCATTAGCTTCATAGTACAAAAATTCACCAACACATAGATACCACCTGTCTATTTACTAAAGGCGACTATGTACAAAAACAAAACCAGAATTCTTTCCTCCTAGTACAGCATAAGCTATTTTTTAATCTAGTACACAAAATATTTGATTCACTTAAGTACTTTGGGCTATTTCCACTGATGTACTTTGAAACAGTCTTTGCTAGTACTATATATACTAAAAATGATAAGGTCAATTTCCCAACATCCCAGCCTGCTCTTTTCACACCTCGTTTTTGTTTGTTTGTTTGTTTTTCCCAATGCTAGATGCTGCTTATTGATTTGTTGGTTATGTCTATGTCAGTGGACTTGTAGGAGAAAAAAAATCTTGTTAAAAACAAACCATCAGTTAAAAGGTGAAGGGATGACACATCAAAAAACTGACTTTAAAATGCCAGCACATATCACTGGCTTAGTTTAATCTTTTTAGGATTAAGGAATTTTATTATTTTTCCTTAAATTTTTCACAATCTATTGTTTTTCTTTGGGGATCTAAAAGTGATCCTCTCTTCATGTCTTTTTTGTTCCACGTCCTGCTATTCACCTGTTTGGAAACCAGATGTGAAAGGCAGGAATCAGGAGCTGGGCTCTGAATGGACTCAGACCATGTTTCTCCTACAGAGTCCTTATGCAGGGGAGGACTACTTGATATGCAACTAAGAATAATTGTCCTTTAATTAAAGGGTATTTTTTTCCCTCTGTGGTTGTTTTTGCAACAATATCAAAACATTCATAAAATGTTTATCTTAATAGATTCTGAAGTGCACTTTTTTGAGTCATTGGTTCATTTTCAATTACTGAAATAACCAAAGAAAGAACAAACATTTCCAAACAAGCACATGGAAAATATATTTTCCTCCTTCTCCTATTTCTCGAATGCAGAGTCTGTTCTTGTTTACAATATTTATATCATGTTCCCCTTTCTTGCATAAAATTGATAATTAAAAGAAAAACACTTACCCAGAACAAGAAGTTGAAGATAAACATAGAATATTTTATACAGCCACTCACACCTGCCATTTCGGAAAATGATCAGGAATCCAGATGCCGTGAATTTAACTATTCGTTATAGGATTGTCCTGCAATATGCTCTGGAGTAACTTGCCTGCAGAGATTTCTGTGCCCACGGCTTCAGAGCAGAAATAGAAAGCAAAGAAGTAGAGGAAGGTAAAAAAAAAAAAAATTAAGTTATGAAAGTAGATAAAAAATTAACTCACACATTTAAATATCACAAAAGCTATCTCCAGGAGAGTATGTTCTTTTGCTTGTCATGACTCCTGGGGCACTGGGCCAGGATATTTATGATCCTTTTGCAAAATCTGTCTCCTCTAAAGTAAACAGATATCAAGTGAAGGGAGTGGCGCTGGATCAGTGGAGAGAATGGCACAGCGATACTAGGTTGTTGGATTTCAGAAACCACTGCCTGACTTCTCTGCCCTCTATTTGGCCAATAGGGAAATACGGTTGTTTTGCTCTGAGGTAAAGGGGCAGTGTGTCTCCACTCATTTTTGCATTGCATTTTTTCAACAATACAAAATTTCTTCCAAATGCAATAAAAATGCATTTAGAAATCTGCAAAATCTCAAGACTTAGACATAACAACCTGTTATCATTAACCCAAAAATAGTAAAACAATCGTTACTTGTACCTGTCTTCCAAAGCTTCTAAATGTATTTCAAAACAACTCCAGAGTTGCATTAATGCACCACAGTTTCAGGAAGTACAAAGGGAGAGGCAGTCTTGCCTATCACGATAAGATTACTCAGTTTTTATCTTTATGTCTTTATGAGGAAATAAGAAAAAAATTTTCAGGAGTCAATCTCTGACTGCCCCTATTGTGTTCATTTTATAATGTGTAATCATTTTGATAGCTTGGTTTGTTTTTAAGGTAGACATTGTACTTTCCTTCTTCTAATAAATTATGTTTTGCAACAGCTCCTCTTCCCCAATTCAGTTTCTGAATTCCAGGTCCTCTTGGATAAAAAAATTCAAAATGGCCAGGTGGTCATGAATCAGTGGTCATAGACTGTACAATTTGTTTCTAGTGCTAACAGAAGGCAGCTGTCCTACGTAAAGGAAAAATCCCCTGACCTAATCAGTGAGGTGTCGGTTGCCTTGTGTAAATATGCTAGTTTGTGTAGTCATGCTAGTTTCTATATCCTGCCTTTCAAAAAGAGTTCTTCTATCCTCTTAGAAAAATTTAAAAAATAAAAACAAAAATAAGGAACACTCTACTTCAAAATGTTGTTGGGAAAATAATTCTTTAAAAATCTTTGTTATGTTCTATGTAATAAACAAACAAAGACTTCTTACAAAAAATTTTTTTTTCTAATTTTCACTGGCATACAAAGATGATTTTGAAATAACCCCACTTCCTGACTATAAACAATGTATTTTAATGCATGGTTGGTAATTACATTTAGTGTTTTTTAAAATATTTAGTGTTAAAGGCCAAATTTAGGATTAGTTCCAAAATTAAGAGCTTAATACTTAAACCATCACTAAAATTGTTGATATTCTATGCTCTTTCATCATAGAAAAATGGAAATAATTTCACCAACTTCTAGATGTTACTGTATATAGTAAAATCCACGGTTGAAAGAAGAAAGAATTCAGATAGAATAAAAGATCAAATGAATGTACAGTCCCAGGAATGATTATTTATCATTTAGAGACAAAATCAAAAGAAATATCAAGATTTAAATGCTGCTTTGTTGATAAGAATGAATTAGGCACCTGCAGAATTTCAGTTTGAAATCATTTTTTTGGTGGATGCTGAATCTCCTTATAAAAAATACTGTATTGTCCTTAGTTAGATCATTCTTGAACTGTGAAACACAAAAATCAATGGATGTGTTTTTACAGGAAAATGGCTCTGTGTAATAGTACTCCCCAGATCAATTCAAAACCTGTAAGAAACAGTCGACTCCTCTAGATTCCCATCCCAGTTAATGTTATGATCACACAACACTTGCCCAAACTGAATGCTGTAGAATTATTTTGTATTCCTCTTTCTTTTTTGCCTAGTACCCAATTCTGCCTCATGGTCTGTGGAGCTCCTAAATTTCCTTCAAATTGTTTCCTCTGCACAGTCATTATCCAGCCTGTTATCATTTCTTACTGAGCTAGCTCAATAGAATCATAATTACTCACTTTACCAGTCTCTTCCCACTCCTTTCTGCCTTAGCACTCTACAATTCTCCTTTGAAAATACTTATTGATCAGATAATTCCCCTAATTAAAAACCAATCTAAGAATGGTTTCCCGTTACAAACAAGATAAATTTCAGATTCCTTACAATGGCACTTACAGCACATGGTGAGCAGGACTCCACCCACCTCCCAGGACTTTCTCCCTCCCTTCTCTCTTTAGGCAGCCTCCATTCCCAGGTCCCATAACCATGGAATTATTTCACAGGCCTGGAACATACTTTGAAATTTGATGCCGCTGTGACATGTTGTTCCTTCTGCCTAGAACATCCTTTCTCACCTTCTCTACCTGGTGGATTATTCCAACACCCCTGTGAAGGCTTCCCTTTTTCATATATTGGCCCCATTTTAGGCAGACTTACTTGTTTCTCAGTCCTCATCCTCATTATGATTTGAACAAATATTTAATCTACAATTTCTATCGTATCTCACATTTATTTGTGTCTCTTTCCTGTTTTATCCATTATTACTGAAAGGCAGAGATCCCAGCCTATTCATCTCTGTACCCACAACAGCTGGCAATGAAGATAAATAGATGTGCAATTGCACCCAAGCTCTTCAGAAAGTTCAACTAGTGATTTCCTCAAGGTATCTCTAGGTAACTACCAACATGCTACCTTTGCACCCCTAAAAAGTCAGTTATTAGGTTTAAAAACATTATTCCAGGACTTGTCAGAGCCCTTAACTTTCTAATATTCAAGAAGTAATAAATAGCAATTCCCAAATGAACAAGATTCCAGAACATAGTTTTGAAAGACATATCCAGGACCAGTATTATAGAACATACTTACATACTTACAGAAACACTATTATAGGCAAACTTTCACATTTTATACATGAGAAAAGTGCAGCCCAGGAAGATTGAGTAGCCCAAGTTCACAAAACTGGTTAATAGCAGATCTTCTTCTAAACATGAGGTCACATGATTACTTGATCATTATTCTACCACCATCAATTATCTTATGAGTTACATAGTATGAGTCATTTACCACCTTAGATCTTGAGAAGTTTCCATATAACAGATATTTAGCAGTGGTGCAAGGGTTGAGGGTGGTTAGAAAGTGTCAGTAATACTGGACTCTGTGAAAGACCAGGCTAGGAGGGAGAGACAATAGAGGGTGAGATATGTTAAGAAATGATAACCGACCAGGTGTGGTGGCTCAAGCCTGTAATCCCAGCACTTTGGGAGGCCAAGGCGAGAGGATTGCCTGAGCCCGTGGGTTCGAGACCAGCCTGGGCAACATGGTGAGACCTCATCTCTACAATAAATCAGAAAACTAGCCAGGCATGGTGGCACGCACCTGTAGTTCCGGCTACTAGGAAGACTGAGGTACAAAGATCGCTGGAGTCCAGCAAGTCGATGCTGGGGTGGCCATGAGCATGCCACTGCACTCCAGTCTGGGTTACAGAGTGAGACTCCAACTCAAAAAAAAGAAAAAAGAAATGTTAACCAAGGGAAAGAACAGAAGGAAAGTCTCGATAAATTCAGATAAAATTATCCTAATGTCTCCATTATGCTAATTATTATTATTACTCACAGGGAATACATAGTATAAAGCAGGATAACAATTCAAATTTGATTAATCATGAAAATTCTTTATGAGGCAGTCATCACTAAACTAGGTTTTAATAGCAGAGAAGAGAGTGAGAGAGATTTCTTATGCTCAGGACAGAGGAAAGCACATGAGTAGTGCCATCAGAAACCCTATAGAAAACACTGCATTTTCTCTAGGTCATCAAGCAGACTAGGCCTATATTTGGGACTTGAACTAGAAAGGAGCCATAGATAGGTAACTCATATTTACATCATGACATCATCTTCCCCTCCATAAGATATACTCAAGCATTTATTCAACAAACGTATTGAATACCTACTATATTCCAAGTACAGTACTAGGTGCTGGAGACACAACAGTTTACAAAACAAGAAAAAATCTCTCCCTTCATGGATCTTACATTGTAGTAAAAACACAACTTCTTCTTTGCATTTTTGTTTCCAAAATCTAGTAACTCAATGTACTTGACAATTGAGTAGATAGCAAAAAAGCAAATATTAGATGTTGTGAAGATTATTTTCTCTCTAATCTTATATATTTTCCCATGATCACTGTCACTCTGTATTATATGTTTTCATGACCTTGTGAATAATCACTTCATTTTCTTTCTTTAGTTTTTTTTGACTTGGAGTCTCACTCTTGTCACCCAGGCTGGAATGCAGTGACATGCTCACAGACACCACAGCCTCCACCTGCTGGGCTTAGGCATCCTTCCGTCTCAGTCTTCCAAGTAGCTGGAACTACAGACATACGCCACTGCACCCAGCTAGCTTTTGTGATTTACTGTAGAGACAAGGTCTCACCAAGTTTGCCCAGGCTGTTGTCGAACCCCCGGGTTCAGGCAATTCTCTCGCCTCAGCCTCCCAAAGTGCTAGAATTATAGGCTGAGCCACCGCCCCAAGCCAATTCATTTTCTTAATGGTTAGTAGCGGCAGTAAAAAGAGTGATGTTGAAATCTCTCTTCCTTATGACTATACTGAGGGATGGGTGTGTAAGGGCATAAGATCATGCACTTTTAATAATTTGAGTGAAGAGAAAGCTCTGGTACTCCTTAGCATTTCTAATTTTGAAAATCCTTTTTTCTTATTTTTGGAAAGTTGGAGTTGTTCATTTAGGTGTTTTATGATCTCCTTCACACAGAAGCAGAGCCCTGACTCTTTCTGTGCTCTACTAGGATTCCAGCCTTCCCTAAACCAACATTCTTCTGCTTTCATGTGAGCCTAGTGTTCTACGTTTCCTACCCTGTGTGCTTATGGAACCTGACTCATAAAAACTTTTTGTGTATTCCCACCAGACGTGGGAAGCATCTGGTATAAGATTGATCCCTCTCCTTTCTTCGCTGGACATTTTAAAGTAACATTCTCTGCTTGTAGCATTAATTCCAGCTCAGAAATAAAGTGTGACTTAAAATTGTCATTGTGAAGTAGCAATACAGTGTTCATGGAGAATGGATATCCAATAGGCAATATTCTTCTTCTTCTGTAGATGTTTTTATTCTAAAATATTCATAACTTTACTTGCACATGGACATAAAGTTACTAACCATATAGATCACACATGGAAAACCATGAAAATATGTTTGAGAAAAATAGACTTTAGATCACCAAAATATGTGTGTGTAAGTAAAAATTGAGGCAAAATGGTGCAGTGATGAAAAGTGCAGTTTCTGACTGTGGTAAATTAGAGATGCCTATGAATTATTAAGCATCACAAGTGTTTATACTTCTTTTATACTTACAGAAATTTGAAAAAGAAGCCAGCTGCTGGGTGGTGACCAGGGTTAGGTCTTTGGCAACCCTGAAGTTCAGCTTTGCTGGCCTTTTCTGGGGTGATCTGCTTCTTAGGAAAGAGTCACCTTAAATGCTCTCATAGGAGCCAGAATGTCAATGTCCTAGTTTACCATTTGAAGGGTTCCCATCAAACCATCAACATAAGGTAAGTAGCTGATCAGAAAATCCTCTCACTGTAAAAATGCGGCACCAAAGCCAGAGCACACACAGATGGCATCTTGGGGGATACATTCAGAAAAGGAGTTGATGGATGTGTTGCCAAGATTTGATAGGCTGTAAGAATTCAACAGCCAAGCCCTCCAGACGAAGCATTCAGTGATCTTAGCATCTTCTCTGGGAATATTGCTATGACACACCACTAAATTCTTTCTTCCTGAAGTTGCCTTCCCAGTACTCCATTCAATTCCTACCCACTCTGTGATCACAGTCTATCTGCAGACAAGGGCACATTATAATTGACTAGGTTTCCAATTATAAGACTGTAATTACAATTCAGTCTTGCTTCCACGGTCACATTTTAATCACATTTCATATACTTCTAAAATTTTTCACTTACATATGATTGATCTCTTGTCCCATTCCTGTAGATTTTACTAGCTGATCTCTCAAAGGTCAATCTTTTCTTCTTCTTCTCTCTAAATCAGGGCTTGAGCCGTGTACAGACTGCAATACTCAATAAGAGAATGAAGAATACAAAACAGGGCTTTGTGATCACCAGTTCAGGATCATTGAATAGTCCATTTTTGTGCCAAATATTTGCCTGGTTGTTTGCTTTTTAAGTTTAAAGTTAAAATGCCAGCCCGATTTTCTCTGAGTTCTCTCTGAATCAGTCCTTTGTTTGGTAAGCTCACATGGTACACATTAACTATGGAACACAATTAGGTTTTAAGTTAATAATGATTAAGAGGTAGAGAAGTAAGCGGAGGTCACCAATACAGAAGAAAAAATAAAAATTTTAAAAAAGAATAGGGTAGAGATGTTCAATACTTGCATTAGACACCAGCTTCTCAAATTACAGGAACCAACAAAATGTTGCACTGAATTTAATACAGGCCTATCCCATGACCGGTCAGAAATAAACATGAGCATTTTACTCAGAATGCTAATTAAGATCTCACAAGTGACTAATTCCAAATTACAAAGATTTATTCAACCTCACACACTGAGAATGTATTTCATGGCTATTCTGGCTCCCAGGGAAAAATAAAGTAACAGGAAGTCATTGTAAAAGGTCATTTATGAGGAACTCCCAACCCTCCATTTCACATCTTTTTAAGAAGCAGCAAAACGTATCTCAAATAAGCTCAGGTAGAAATAACTCATGCTTTGGTTTGAATAAATTTTTCTTAACCACAGAGCGATCTGTTTTAGATTTTTTGTGAGTACTTAGAGAACCTGATTAATGTGAAAAGGAAAAAAAAAAAACAGATATTTCAGAAAGCTTTTGGCTAAACACCTAAATGATGGTTCCCCAAAATGAGAGAGTGATGGCCAGACTGCATTTTTCTCACTGTTGTCCCATATGAATGAACCACCCCAATTTTAATCACTTCAAATAAAAGTATATGTCTTTAAGAATGCAATGAACAAATACAATCTTTCTAGAAACCAGCATGGGTACACAATTTCTCTTAGAATTCTCTTTTGGTTCCCTTCTACATTTATGGTCAGGCATTAAAGCGTTCTTCCCTGAACTTCCCAATAATTCTCTTACTTATTAACACCCTAGTTGATTCAGAAAGTGACTCATCTATAAACCAGCCACCCAAGTAGTCTGATTTTTTAAAATTAAGCTACTTTTGAGGGTCAATCAAGTGTTTATGAATCAAACAAAACCCAGGGACTGTTTTGCTTTACAAGAGTCATGCTGATCTCTAATTTTGCCCACACTAATCATTAAACCTTTAGAAACCGTTAGAGACCTTACTGGTTTTGAGTTTTTGTTTCTGTTTTTTTTTTAATTATGGAAAGAACCCAAACTCTTTCGCATGCTAATTTATTTATACCATGTTCTTGTTTGCGGCTTCAGAGAGCCAGGGAATTCCTGTAAGTACTCTGCTCTCTTTCCTCTTCACTCTTTATGCTTTCCTGAATACATGAGTGTGAAGAGTTAGTGTTAAGCCAGAAAGATTGGCCTAGCCAAGGCCCCTCAAGAAGGAATGTGCAAATCTGGGAACACATTTCAGGATTTCTAGCTACCAGCACAGAACCTGATGTATAAGAAGTATCAGCCAGAAATTTCCAGTTTCTCGAGAATCACTGTGTTCTCAGCCAATCCCCTAAGGAACTTTCTGAGAAGGAAATGGTTCATAAAACAATTCTCTGTGCAGTAAAAGATTATGTCACTCCCTGGCTTTGAACCCTCTAATGGATTCCCATCACAATTAGAATAAAATCCAAAGCCACACAAGATGGGCCCTTGGCTGCCTCATTGACCGCATACCACCCCCCCAACTTTCTCCCTCACTTATGCTGCTCCAGTCATGGGAGATTCTTTGCTGCCCTAGGATTTACCAAGTATATTTCTAACTCAGGGCCTTCCCATTTTTTCTGTCCCCAACCCTAAATTCTCTTCATCCGAGGAGCTAAATGGTTTATTCTCTCCACTCACTGCATTTTATTTCTGTTTCTCTGTTGTTTACTTTTCTGCTCCCTTTCCAGAAGGTCAACTTCAGGTCAGGGACATTTTCTGTGTTGCTCACTCCATATTCTTGAGGTCTAGAAAACAGTAGGTGCTCAATAAATATTTCTTGAATCAATGAATAGCAAGTAATCTAAATATACTAATTTATTTTTAAATAACAATAAAGAGCATCTGTTTGTTTTTATCATTGCATTTCTACTACTAGCAGAGTCACTGGCAGAATAAAATCACTGCTGTGTGCTGGGATACATCATTACAAAAAATAAATAAATAAGGCTCATTTGGGCCTTATATTCCACCAACTTGAGACGGCAAACAGACAAATACACAGACAAATACGCAAGAAAACACAGGAAGAGAAAAAACAGCAGGATCCTGTGCTACAAAGTAGGTGAGGGAACCTTCTCACATTACATGGAACTCTGAGACGGTGCCATTTAAACTGAGTCCTGCCTGATAAGAAGGCATGAGCCATGCTGAGATCTTGGGTAGGAGCATTCCAGACAGACAAAGGTAACTGCACAAAGGTGCCAGGATAAGCAGAAACTTGGCATGCTGAAGAAAGAAAGACAGCATGTATAATGAGGTATGGGGAGCATGTTATGAGACAAGTTCAGAGAAGAAACTATTCAAGTCAGATTCTGGAGAGAGTCTCAAACCAGGAGGAGAGAATGAAGTTTATTTAAGTGATGTTGGAAGTACAGGCAGATGTTAAGCAATGAAGGGACATAACCCGTAGCCCCGGCAGGAGATGATAGTGGCTGGTCTAGGGTGATAACAGTGTAGAGGAAGAGAAGTGAATGGATTCAGTATACACTTTAGAAGTAAAATCAACACTGAGAGTGAGAGGGAGGAGCATGGATGCCACCAAGAGAGAAAACTGGGGGAGGAGCAGAGGTTCTATTTCAAGCATCATAGATTTAAGATGCTTATTAGGTACCCAAGTGGAGATATCAAGTAGGCAGTTCAATATATGAGTATGAAATTTGGGGAAAATGCCAGGGCTGGAGATGTAGATTTGGGTATCCTCATCATATTGAAGATACTGAAAAACAAATTACTGGATAAAATTACCTAGGGAGAAGGCATGGATGGATAACATCAGAACCCTGACCCTATCTCTAGAACATACTGATATTTAACGCAGCAAAAAGCAGGAGTAAATGCATAGAACCGAAAAACAGTTAACAGTGAGTTAAGAGGAAAGGAAGCAGGGTGGTGTCCAGGAAGCCAGAAAAAGAAAGTGTCAGGGAGATTGGGGCAGCTGCCAAGTGCTGCTGAGAAGTCTAGTAAGATGATAATTCCCAATTCCACTGGTTTTGGCAGCATGAGATTACTGCTGCCTTTGAGAAAAGGCCAGTCTTAGTCACAGAGTGGGGACAGAACCCAAATGAAAAAAGTTGAAGAAGGAATGAGAAGTATGAATGTGAAATCATTCATTTTAGAAAATTATTTCAAGTTTTGCTGGAAAGGGAAGCACTCAATATATGGAAATTGGTATAACAGGAGCTTACATAGTTTCACTGTCTACCGGGAATTTCAGAGGGATGTGAAAATTTGTTCTTACATAAAATGAATTGAAGAGTTTCTTACCATATGGACAATTAAGATTATGATGTTGTTCATGTAGAATTAAACTCTTCATGGATTCTATGAAATCCTGTAGGAAATCATAAATACAGATTACAACTAAGTAAATTTTTATATAAAATAGAAATATAAAGTTTCTTGGATAATAACTTCTGATAGGCTTTCAGGTAAATCTCTCTCAAATGCTGTAGTAACTAGGAACTGTACCTTACATAATATGTAAGAAATATTATATTTATATATCAACCAAATTAATAAATCCAGTCAAATGTTAAAAGTATTGGATGGAAAATCAAGGGAAATCTATGGTGAAAATTTTAGTAGCTGTATTATGCCATGTTCCAGGAAGAATCTTAGATAGCTTGCAAAACTATACACATAGTTATAAAATACAAAAATAAACAAGGAAATTTAAGGGTGAAGGAATGGATGGGGACTAGGTAGAGGCAAGATTTTCCAAGGTATAAGTTTTTATTTGTTCTTGTTTATTTATGCAAATGTATTAGCTATCCAGTACATTCAATGTTTAAAAATCCAGAGATTCAATCCAAAACTAAGGAGACAGATCACTGAACAGGTCTCAGCAGTAAGACTGGGTTGGTGTTTTAGATCTGCTTTGGGTGCTATCAGAGGTGAAATAGCAAGGTGTGAGTTCTGTGTTGACTGGGTACAAGCAAAGCCTAAATATACGCAGGGGAAGTCAATCAAACATTTATGAAAATTTTGAGGATAAGAATATTGAGCATATTTATGATGAATGTATTAAGGAAGGCAGATATATATTCAAGAGCAATGTTCTATGAACATCCATTCTAGGACAAGGGCTTTTTGCTTTATACTTTGATTTTAAATCTTTTCTCAGAGTAAAAAGCTTATTTGGAGCCGGGCTTGGTGGCTCAGCCTGTAATCCCGCGCCTTGGGAGGCTTAGGTGAGTGGATTGCCTGAGCCCGCGGGTTCGAGACCCGCCTGGGCAACTTGGTGAGACCTCATCTCTACAACAAATAAAAAAAAAAAAAAAACTAGGCGGGCGTAGTAGCGTGCGCCTGTAGTTCCAGCTACTTGGAAGGCTGAGCGGAAGGATCGCCAGAGCCCAGCAGGTCGAGGCTGCGATGGCCGGGAGCGGCCACTGCACTCCAGTCTGGGTGACAGAGTGAGACTTCAACTCAAAAAAAAAAGCTGATTTGGTACATGTTAGACTATTATCCAGAAGGAAACAGAAGTGGGTTTTGCTGAAGCTAGAAGCTAATGAGAACAGCAAGGGGAGAGAGCTAGTTCCTCTTAAGGACCCTTGGGGTTCCAGTCAGAGCATTCTTATGTCTTTCCCAAGGTGTATCAGCCAGACACAAGCAGGGTGTGGGTGGTTCCTCGATTCCCACCAGGATAGGTTACTGTTCTCAATTTTGATGCCATTTTACCCTGCTTTTTGTTGACCTTCCTAGTGGATCACCTTTTCCCCTAATTTCTTTTTTCTTTTCTTTTTTTTTTTTTTGAGTTGGAGTCTCACTCTGTCACCCAGGTTGGAGTGCAGTGGCATGTTCATGGCCACCGCACCCTCAACTGCTGGACTCAGGTGATCCTTCTACCTCAGTCTTCCAAGTTGCTAGAACTATAGGCATGTGCTACCATGCCCAGCCAATTTTTTGATTCATTGTAGAGATGAGGTCTCACCAAGTTGCCCAGGCTGGTCTCGAACCTGTGGACTCAGGCAATCCTCTCACCTCGGCCTCCCGAAGTGCTGGGATTATAGGCATGAGTCACCGTTCTCAGCCTGTTTAATTTATTTATGTGCCATGCTGGTATCTTTATATCTCTCAGGACCTCAAGCTCAAGACTCTCAAATAGATTCATCCCTCCAAATAACCAAGCATCATCTCCTGTCTATACTATTTTTTAAGTTAATGGACCTCATTGTTTCAGAGTATTTGAAAGTTTACAGAAAAATTGAGCAGAAAGTAGAGTTCTCATATACTCTGTCCTTGACATTCCACCAGTTTTCCCAGTTATTAGCATCTTGCATTATTGTGGTACATTTATTTTAATTAATGACCCAATATTATCATTAACTCATTAATTATATGATTACTTAGTATAATGATGTAATGTGTAATAATATTGCATTTCTATTATTTTTCTATTATTTATATATTATTATTAAATGAAGTCTGTAGTTCACCTGAGAGTTCACTCTTTTTGTTGTATATTTAATAGTTATGACAGCCTGAGCTCAGTGGCTCAGCCTGTAATCCCAGCACTTTGAGAAGCCGAGGCAAGTAGATTGCCTGAGCCCGTGGGTTTGAGACCAACCTGGGCAACTTGGCAAGACCTCATCTCTACAATAAATCAAAAATTAGTAGGCATGGTAGCACACACCTGTAGCTCCAGCTACTTGGAAGACTGAGGCAGAAGGATCTCCATAGCACAGCAAGTCAACGCTGGGGTGGCCGTGAGTGTGCCACTGCATTCCAGCCTGGGCAAAAGAGTGAGACTCCAACTCAAAAAAAAAAAAAGGATATATATATACACATATATACACACACACACACACATATGTATATATATATATATATATATACATATATATAATAGTTATGACAAATGTATAAAGACATGTAACCCCCATTACAGTACCATACAGAGTAGTTTCACTGCCCCAAAGTTCCCCTGTATCCTACCTATCATTCCTTTCTTCCCACCCTCTGCTCCCATACCCAGCCAAAACACAAATCTTTTTGTCTCCATAGTTTTGCCTTTTCCAAAATGTCATACAGTTGAAATCAAATAGTATGTATCCTTTTCAGATTTCCTCCTTTCACTTAGTAATATGCATTTAGGTTTTCTCCATGTCTTTTTGTGGCATGAGTGTTTCTTTTTAACACTGAATAATATATCATTGTATGAATGTACCAGTTTGTGTATCCATTTGTCTACTGAAGGACATCTTGTTTGCAAATTGTAGTAGGTATGAATAAGTCTGCTATAAACATGTATGTACAGATTGTTACAGAGACATAGTTTTCAACACATTTAGGTAAATACCGAAGAATACAATTGCTGGATTGCATGTTAAGAGTATGTTTAGTTTTATAAGAAACTGTCAAACTATCTTCCAAAGTGCCTGTACAAATTTACATTCCTACCAACATTGAATAAATCCGCATCCTTGTCAGCATTTGGTGTTGTCAGTGTTTTGAATTTTAGCTGTTGTCAGTGTTTGGGATTTTAGCTGTGTAGTAGGATTTCATTACTGCTTTATTTTGCAATTTCCTAATGATAATGATATATTATGTTAAGCACCTTTTTATATTTTTGTTTTTGTTTTTTTAAGCAGAATATATTGAAAGAACAGAAAAGCTCCCAGAGTGAGAGGGGACCTGAGGGGGTTGCCCTTTCTATATGTTTATTTGCCATCTGTATATATTCTTTATGAGGTGTTTTTCAAATATTTTCCCCAGATTATTATTATTATTAATACTGAATTTTAAGAGTTCTTGTATTTTGGAGATCAGTTCTTTACCAGATAGGCGTTTTACAAATATTTTCTCCCATACTGTGGCTTGTCTTTTCATTATCTTAATCCTATTAATTTTGAATGAAATAAACATTACCCCATGTGAAATTGAGGCTCAAAAACTGTTATTCTCGACTAACCATTTTCTCAATATACAGACATATTTTGTTACCTCTGGAATGGCTCTAGTACTGCCAGTACCTTACTTACTATGCCTTATTGAATTTCGACCATAACTTCTTCCTTGGACTTCAAGATTTCAGTTTGTCAAGAACTACAAAGGTGCTGAGATTTTACCCTACTTGCAGACTAACAAGTTAACCTGCCACAGTTTGATGGTTGCCATCAGAAGACATGAGATTCCTGGATCACAAATGACTTTATAACCCTACAGGCTCTAGGAGCCTTAAGTTTGTATGGGTTCTCTGTGTTCTCCAAGTCTTATAGGGAAGATGTCCACCAACCCAGACGGATTCTGAGTCCAGAGTAAATTTATATCACCCTAAGGGACTTTGAGCTTAGAAAACTCCAATCTTTTAAAATGACACCTTTTCCTCTCCCATAAGGAAGACACAATCTTTACCTTCCAAGGTTGTTTGTGTCACAAACATTTTTGAAAAGATAGTCTGGAGCAAAATCTGTTCACTCCTGTGCTCAAAAGATGTGAGATGTGCAGAAATGGGAGACACCCAGGAAAAATTTTATCCTAACATAATCTTTCATCTCTCCAGGTCATAGTGAACTCCCAAAATGAGTATTCCATTTTTAAAAGCTCCTCTGTTTAGCAAAAACACCTGAAATAGTTTTCCATTATCTATACAAAATATAAACTCCTTAGCAGAGCAGCCATTTACTACCTTCTTCCAATTATCCCTTCTAGTTTTAATTCTTAAAATCTCTCAATATGTATCACACATGCTATCCAATACAAACCTTTTTTTGCCTTTTTCTTGTTTAAACAACTCTGTCCTTTCTTTTCTTCCATTCTTCTTGTCTCAAATGCTATCTCAGTATGACAACTTTACTGATGCAATCAGACCTATTTGCTCAGGCATTAAGTCAAATGATATCTCTCATGTGAGACATTTTTAAAGTGGATTTCTTCCTTCTCCTGAGCACTTATGCACTTTTTTCCCCATAATGCAACTTTAAGCAGCTTTTATTACAGTTAGTTATTTGTATTTTCTCACTATTAGCATGCAAGTAAACAGGTCTATATTTCTTCAATTTTGTGTCTGTCACACCAAGAAGTATGCCTAGAAAATACTGAGTTAATGAAAGAAAAAAACAAATGTGGTTTTTGTATTTTCCTAAGGAACTTTTAGAGAGATAAGAGGGTATAATTTTTAAAAGCAATCTTTTTTTTTGGACAACAAAGCAACTATTCCTCAATTCACCAAACTTTTTTCATCATTACCATAATCAGAGATTTTTTTTAGCGCTTCTTTGTATTTTGGCACAAAACTCGTGCTTCCTTTTATTAAACCTGCTGTAATATTTTAACCTAATGTGAAAGTAGCAAAGCAAAACCAAAAACTGCATTCTGGCTTGTCAACATCCCTCTCTATATCCCTTTTATCTCTTCTAAAATCCGCCAACTTTCCTAACTGTCTGACATCCTTTGAGTGCTTTCATGTTGGCATTTCTCGTAGTGAAGTCACCTTGCAGAACCCAGCCCTCCCAAGAGGAGGGCAGATTCCAATTAAGCTAATAGGCAGCAGGGTGAAAACAGCCTCCACTTAGATCAGGATGATACAATGTTTTCAAGAAAGAAGGGTTCACAACTTTTTTCCAGAAACTAACATGCAAGGCAGTTCAGCTTGCAAGGAAGAAAAATGGCTCCATCAGAGAGTCTATGAGGTGAAAAGGCAAGACAAGGAAGACAACCAGCTAGTCAAAGTGAAACAAGCTAAAGGCTCTTGGGAAAAAAACGTGGATTTTATATTTACGAAGCTTTGGATTCTAAAGTAAGAATCTGCTTCTTACCAGCTCAGAGAACTTTGTTCTTTTATCTATTCAAGGAACATCTTTTAAGTGCCTAATAAGTGCTAGATATACAATAGTTAGAGCAAATGTAATCTCAGCCTTGGCAGATTTTGCAGTCTAGCAGGACAGACAAAAAGCAAATAAACCAACAAATCAATTTACACGTGCAAGGCGATAAGTGCTATAAAGGAAAGACACAAGATGTTGAGAAAGTTGATGATTCTAAGAACCTGCTTTGAATGCACAGTCCAGAGGGCCTCCTAACAGTAGATAATGTTTTACTTGATATGAAAAATCAGGAGCTAGCTATACAAAGAGTGTGAGGGAAGATAATTAATGAGGGAAATAGAAAAAGTATTTTACTTCACCTGCAAAATGGGTATTCTTATAAGAGTTTGCATGCAACAAATTTGGCCCCATTCGAATGCATTGTCAGTGCTCAGCAAGTGATGGTTCTTGTTACTGCTATGGTTGTTGACCTTATATACTTTGTAGCCAGCCTATAAATGGCTACAGATCACCAAACAATCTTTTAAACCCAGTTAACACTTAAATAATAAGCATCAGCAGCACATCTTTAAAGAGGAAAATATAGAAAACATCATACACAACATAGAGAAAATCTTGTAGAAAACTCAGCATCCTCACTAATTCATATGCTGATAATTAGAAATTTTACATTTGTCCTGTGAAGCAAGTGAAAATTTTAATCAAAATGTAAGCAGGCAGAATGCTTAATTTAATTAAGGAAACATGTCATTTCTGAGCGGCTTTAACTACATACATTTGCATGCAATTAATGTATTGATTGCAAATGATTTGAATTTTCTCATTGAAGCATAGCAAATAAAATTTCACTCTGTAACACTTGGCCTTTTCAAACTTATATTTCTTGACAAAGTTTGTCATAAATAAGTTATACCACTGACTTAAACTGATTTTTTTTCTTCATTTAGTCCATATTCAAGTTTTTTGTGTGACCAGTCCTTAATTGGCCTGCTTTCCTTTCATAGCTTTTCATAATTTATACTTTGTCATTTTCCAGAAGGTAGTGGATTCAATTAAGGTAAACTCTTTTATGACTAAATGATCTTTGTAATAGTTATAATTTGATAAAGATTGAAAGGGTGTTCAAGATGTAATTTTCCTTCCTTTATTATTCTGCCAAATCTTTCTTTCTGTAATCCTCAAGACTATCCCCACATCTCTGATTCCATATGCCTAGACCCCCATAAGGACCCCATATGATTTTCGACACACTTAAAAAAAAATTTATCTTTGTTCTCTGACTCATGGGAGGAGTAGAATTGTTACAAAAATTGTGCAAATTTTAGCACAAAAACCCAGAAGTCAGGCCTTCCATTAGACAAAAGTTCTGAAACTTGGCCTTAAATGACTAGCGTGTTTTATTAATTTTGAAAGATAATCTTGATAGCCCAATAGAAAAAAATTGTTTCAGATCACATCTATAGTGTCCTTTTCAGGTCATCTTACAAAACATTTTGGAATGTCTAAGATCATCATTGGACAAGTTTTGGGGAATGTTAAAGAGATAGTTTAAAAAATAAAGATAACATCATGACTCTCATGGATATCAAGTGAGAGTGTAGTAAAGATTTTATTTGCTATTGTTAATGAGGGAATTGGTAAGTGGTTACAAGCAGTTAAAAGGTAAATAAAAGACAATTTATAGGTCAAGAACACTGAAATGAAGGTGTAAATGATGGAAAAATTATTGCTGCTTCCATAGTGAAAAAAAAAGTCAATTGAATCTCTACTGGACAGAATCTACTTGAATTCCAAAATAACAATTATTATTGATTGCTTTCAATTATCTACAGTTTACAGAGTTAAAATAGCTCAGAGTTAATGAAAGCCCAAGCCTCCATAAAATCAGAATCAGAGGATCCAGAAGGGATTGCCCTAAACAATGCAGAGTTTTCTATCAAGGCACAGATTTTTTTCTTACAGCACAAATGGTACACATGCTTTCAACTGTCATTCCCCAACTCATTCATTCACAAATATATATTTCTGTATGTTAGACACAAGAATAATCCCTGGGGACTGAGAAGTGAATCATATGTAGTCTCTATCTTCAAAAACCATAAAATATTACAAAGAGACACATACGTGCAGAACACAATGGGGACAAAAGTAATACATAAATTTCAGCAAGTGCTTTTGTGCCTGTAATTGTTTCAAATGCTTCTTTCATGATTGTTTCTTTAAACCTCATAGCCCTGTAAGGTAAATTCAATTAATAACTCCATTTTACAGGTGAGAAAACTGAGGCACAAAGGAATTAAAGAAATGTATTCCAGATCCCATGATCCCAAGTAATAGAGCCAGGATTTAAGCCTAAGTATAATTCCAGAGCCTATACGCCAATGGCAATATGATCCTATCCTCCCACAAATGATAGAACACTTAATACTACCTTGGGTGAGGGGTGAGGGTGGGAAACTGGAGGAGAAAACTGAGCTGAATTTTGAAAGATGACTGGGATACATCTACAGGTTGGATCAGGAACTTTCTAGAGAGAAAAAGAGTCACATAAGTCACTATACTATCAATCAAAAATAAAATCCTGAGCCCTCAACTGACAAAATGGGCTCTCTCTTGGCCAAGGAGGCCCCAGAGAAACCTCAAAACCTCAAAACTGGAATTTCTGAACATGATGAGAAGATTAGACACATCTCATTATACTTCTTCCCTTTTGTAGTTTAAACACAAATGACCAGGATTAAGACTAAATTAGAGATCACAAGACTAACAAAACAGACTTCTTATGGCAATAAGATATCAAATTATAAACAAGACCCAATGTTAGGGTATAGATAGTGTGAGGGTGAAAATGTTAGGGTATGGGTAAGGTGAGGGTGAATGGAGGGACGGAGAGAGGCTCAGCACCACCGGAGCCGGCATGTCGGAGGTGTGCTCCCATAACCCAGAGATCTGAGTAATGCAAAGAACTGCAACACACAAAAAGGCAAAGAAAGAAAAGTTTATTTAAAAGTAAATTAGAGAGAGAAAGAGAAGGGAGAGAGAAGAGTCACCTCTCTGAGGTGGGGGAGGGGGCCAAAGCCAGGAAGCGTGGCAACAGTTATAGCTCAAAAAGCACATGGCCACACCAAAGTCTAGCAAGGCAATGGCCACTGGCTGCTTGTGGTTGAGTCCTTTTAACCATTCCCCTTGATGGGGGAATTTCATTAAGGTGATTGGGTGGTGGTCTGCTCCACATTATCACAAAGGGGCAGGCAAGTGCAGGTACTAATGTCAGGTGATGGACAGCAGGCAGATGGGTGGGACAGTCACATGACTGCTGCCATTCTGGGGCTTTTCTGTGTCATGTAGGTCACAAAGGGCTAACCAGGCCAACTTGGGGAGCTTGGGCCTGGAGGGGTGTTTCCTGCAAGAGAGTTGTTAGACATTTGCAATTCACAAACTCCTTGACCAAAGGTGGTCGTATTATTACTTTTACGACTCTGGCCAGCCAAAGAGTGATCTTTGATATTTGACCTTGACAAGGAACCTAAAAGTTTACTAGAGATTATTATGCCAAACCATGAATTGAAAGGTTGGGCTGTCCTGGTCTTGCATCTGATGGAGATTTGCCGAGAGGGGATGGGATAGGCTGCTGCTTGTCCTGCAGTAGACAGGACTTTCTGATGGCTATGCTGAGGCAAAAGACTAAACTAAGAATAAACTAAGCTTCTTCTAGGTTTCTACAGGTATCACCTTTCATTCCTACATCTTGCTATTTTTAAAATATTGTTTGTTTTTTTTTTTTGAGTTGGTGTCTCACTCTGTCGCCCAGACTGGAGTGCAGTGGCCGCTCCCGGCCACCGCAGCCTCGACCTGCTGGGCTCCGGCGATCCTTCCGCCTCAGCCTTCCAAGTAGCCGGAACTACAGGCGTGCGCTACCATGTCCGGCTAATTTTTTTGATTTATTGTAGAGATGAGGTTTCGCCTGCCCAGGCAGGTCTCGAACCCGCGGGCTCAGGTAATCCACTCACCTCAGTCTCCCAAGGCGCGGGATTACAGGCTGAGCCACCAAGCCCGGCTTGCTATTTTAAAAATATTCTTACTTGTACCTGGGAACAGAGACAAAGGTGAAAATGTTAGGGTACAGATAAGGTGAGGGTGGATGGGTGGAGAGAGAGGAGCAGCACTGTCGGAGCTGGCTTGCCGGAGGTGTGCACCAGTAACCCAGAGATCTGAGTAATGCAAAGAATTGCAACACACAAAGAGGTGAGAGAAGAAAAGATTTATTTAAGGTAAGTTCAATCCCCACAGACAGGGAGTGGACCTACACTCTAGATGAGTGCAGCACCATAGCCCCACAAGTCCTGACTTAAATCTTTTCCCCTAGAGATGTTGCAATCAGGTAGACGTGACTGCTGTGACCTAATTGACCACCTGCGAATGTCTTGGAGAACCTGTGACACACAGACCCACTAATGTCTGCCCACATTATCATAGCCCCTAGAGAAGGGCGGGACAAGGATTCTAATGCTCCTGTATCTTCCCAAACAATATACCTTAGAGCTAATGGAGGGTGTACTTCCCCTTATCTCCTATGCATTCCCAGTGGGTAGTTTCGGGGGAACCTTGACTTCTCTATAGATAGGGTCCAATCTACTGGAAGATTGACTCCCCACCCTGCTCTCCCTCCGAGTGGTCATAACTTTTGTAATTACAAGTTTCATGACTTCTACAATCCTTGCCCAATGCATGATGTCTTAGGCCTTGTAAATTCCCTTTACTCTAGGCAAGCTCGATTGCTGCTGTGAGATTCCTCTGATACCTGGCACCAGGAAGTTTGTTTCTGAAAAGACAAAGTTGGCAAAGTTAATTTTACCTAAAATATGCATTTTTCCAAAACAGCTTCTACTTTCTCATCATTCTAATAAGGTTTAGGAACAAGATAAAAAATGGATTTCAGCTCTCCGTCTGTCCTTTCACCTAAGGCTGTGAAGGCAAGGGTTAAGTAAGACCCTAAAGACCATAAGATCTCATTAATTTTTTTTAATTAACTAGTATAATGTGACTTACTTTTTAATCGACTCTGGTATAGCATCACACGACAGATAGCAGATACTGAAAGAAATTAAATATTTTACTCCAAAATATATTTCTTTGACATATTTTGAAATAGCCCAGCAAAGTCATCTTTTGGGGGAGGGAACTTGCATTGGTAGACAATCACCATTAATACAACCATGGCTTCCCTTTCTAGGTCTTTCCTAGATCAGGAGAGATTAACTGAAATTCTGACACCTTTAAAGTTCTGAAGAGATATTTAACATGGATTCTTTCTGAGAGCTGCCATTAATGAGGCTTGATTTACATAACAAAGGCCTTGCCCCCCCACAACCCCTTTATCTTAACTCAAGCATTCCTTTCTACTGACTTCAAGTCTGTAGACAATAGCTTAATAGCTTAACTCTCTCAATCGTCAAAACGAAGGAATCCCTAAAACTTACCTATGACTTGTAAGCCCCCACCCCAAGATGTCCCACCTTAAGGGCAAAACTGATATATACCTTCTGTGTATTGATTTATGTCTTTGCCTATAATTTCTGTGTTCCTAAAATGCATGAAACCAAACTGTAATTTAACTGCCTTAGGACCACTTACTTACCAAAGACTTCTTGCATTTGTGTCATCTCTGGGCTGTGGTGACTCATGTTGGCTCAGAATAAACCTTTTTAAAATATTGTTTATGGAGTTTGGTTTTTCCATCAACAGTACCAAGACCTGCATTGCTAGAAAAAGACCAAGTTATAAAACACCTCTTAGGCCAAAACTAAAAATGTTTACCTCTATGATAAATAAAGAACTGATAAAGAGTTTAAAACTGGGGAAAACCATGATCCATTTTGCTTTTTAGTAAGAATTATGGCCTTTGTTGTGTTTTAGTTTTTGATGGCAATATGGAGGATGGAACAGAGAAGAGACTGGATAATCATTAAGAAACTATGGGAGTAGGGCAAGTAAGAGATAAAAAGACCTAAATCAGGGCAGCAATATTGGAGAGGTAAAAGAAGAATACACACACAATACACACACACACACACACACACACACACACACACACACACACACACACACCATGAAAGCATAGTTGATAGAACTCATATATAAGGCTGTCAGAGACCAATGATGTTATACCCTGACTGGGTTCCTATGCCTGCTGCCCCCCCAAAACAGAACTACAACAGAAGGAGTTTAATAACCCAAAGCAACTAAGCAAGAAGGATGGGGAAAATTACTCAAATCTGCCTCCCTAAAAATTTAGAGCATAGAGTATTTAACGGGAACTTGGCAAGCAGAGGATATGGGCTGTTGATTGGTTGATGTCATGGGAGGGTGTTAAGATGGTCTTCCTGTATCAGAGTCAGTTTCTGGGAAGAAGCATCACTGATCAGTGGAGTAGACTTTCTGGTGTTCTGGGCCTTGATAGGACCTTGGGTCCATCAGAGTCTGAAAAATATCACAAATATCATTCTTAGGTTTTACAATAGATGATATTTACTAAGCAAGATGAGTGACCATCAGACTACCCCCTGGAAAAGAGTTATTATAAGGTCTTAGGCTCATTGTTTAAAGAGAGAATATGCTGGGCAGCTTCCCACTTTCCCAGGGGGACAAGAAATGAAGGTAATTCATTGCCCTCTATCAGAGTGAAGGCAAACTGAGAAACAACAGATTTATTAATTTCTAACCATAGCTCCAATTTTTCAGGAATTGGGTCTCTTCTACAGCTTTTTTCCTGTGGCCCAATGTTAATTTTATAAAGCCAGTTTCAGTGATTTTAGGATAATGGAGAAAGCAAAATATTTTACCCTAAAATATTTTTACTTGACATATTCTGAAATGACTGCTGTAGGGTCAGCACAGTGAGGTGTCCCTGCAAAATTCTGTTTCGTGAGAGAAATTTACATTGTAGAGAATCTCCATTAATGCAGTCAGGACTTCCCTTTCTAGGACTTTCCTGTATCTAGGAGAGATTAACTGAGAGTCCAACAGATCTTTTAGAGATCTGAAAACAGGTATATATCATCTGTTATCTCTGAGGCTGCTATCTATAAGGCTACATCTATATAAGACTTCCTTTACTAGCCAAGCCTCTTCCTTTTTCCCTCTCATAAACTTTCCACTAAAATATGTTTTTGACCATGCTCTGAGACTGCATCCTCTCTGCAACCTCAAGATGGTATATAAATTTCTGTACCTTATTGGGGAGAGGGAGTAAATCTTTGTTCTGAAGGCCCCCATGTATGCACTTTAAATAAGGTGCCTTTTTCCCTATTAATCAATCTGTGTCATGCCACCAATTTTTCAGCAAACCTTTAGGAAACCAAGAGTCTTGGCCCTCACAATGACATATAATAATGTTTCTATTTTAAGTTATAGGAGAGATGTGCTAGCATTCACTGGAGGTAGAAAAAAAATGAGAAGGAGCATATTTAGAGGGAAAAGGAGCTTGGTTGTGAGCATGCTGAGTTCACAGTGAAAATATTCAAAACATTTGGGTATTAAAGAGGGAAGAATGAGGGAAAGTCTAAACAGTGATAAAGATTCATGAATCTTGAATAGTAAGGTGGTAGGTTGAAACCACAAAAAGAAATAAAATTATCCTACGTAGCCAGAAAAGTCAGAAAAGAAAAGAAAGAGAGAAGAATATTAGGGCGTACCAACAATAAAAGTATAGAGCAAGAAAGACAACCCATAAAGGGACAAAGAGGGAAGGATAGCAGATTCAAAATCAAGTGAGTTATGACCCCTAGGGAGAGGAATGGTTTTCAGTGATGATAGAAATGGTCAATTTTAAATACCACAGATAAGACAAGTTCTGCTGAGGCCTAAGTCATCAGTTCCTCTCTAGAGTGGTTTCGGTGGAATGCAAGTGTGGTTGGAAAAGTTATGTGAAGAGTAGGGATACATGGGTGAAAGAAGCAGAATGAAAACATTTGTTTACCCTTGTTCTCTTCTGAGTCCACCAATTTAAGAGTAAAGGGATTTTAGAAAAAGCAAATAGATGAAGAAAAAAATATGGAAGCTGAAAAACTGATGAATGAGTGATAGATGATTCAACAAATTCAGGAAAGCTGAATCGTAAGCCATCAAGGAATGCTTAGCAACAAATTTACACCCCAGATCCCCCACTCAAATATTCTGGAAGTAGTGGTACCACTTGCTGATTCCATTGGATTTTGACTAAAAGTGGGATTTAAAAAGGAGGGATTATTTGAAAGTATATATAAAAAGCACTCACATTCTAAATGACCTTCATTCTCCAACAGACAGGCTTTATCACTTTATGGAAGACTGGAAATTTATAATCTGCAAAGAATGAAAAAAATTGTACACTAGAAGACACCAAAACAGTCATTGGTTTTGTACCATACTAAATTCAAGATATTACCAGGTAGGGTGTGGCGTGACACTCCATGGGTTCTTTGGTGCACCACAGAAATAAATTTCAGAGTGGACCCAATAAGATAGAATTTATTACATAGAAAGAGAGAAACAGAGACAGAGAAACACACACACACACACACACACACACACACACACACACAGAGAGAGAGAGAGAGAGAGAGAGAGAGAGAGAGAGATTCATGCTTGACAGGCATGGGCATCTTAAGGAAAAGACAACATGTTTGACTTTGACAAGAAGTTTGCTATATCTATACAATAATTATGCTAACCATGAGCTAAAGGGTTGGCTGTCAGTATCTGATTCTGAGTTTCAGTTACTATCTCTCCACCTTTGATGAACTTTTACTGAACTTGCATTTTACTTGTGACAGGAAACTGGATAGACATTTACAGCAATTACTATGCTCACCATAAGCTAAAAGATGGACTGATTACCTTTTCTCAACACTTGATGGGCTTTCTTTTTAATGAACTCAAGATATGAGCTACACTGGTAAGTCTACATTCCAGTCCAGAGGGTGGCCAGGCCTGTAAGAAAGATGTCTGAATGCTCACTCTGTTTTAAAACAAGAAACTTATCTATGTCCGATTTGCCTCAAAAGAGGTTTAAAGGAAATTTTCATACTGAATATTAAAACTTTCAGCCCCTATCCCCAATGCTGTCCTCAGAAAATTGGTAGGTAACCAGAATTATACCTGCTAGGCAGAAAACTAGAAGAATTTTTTCCAGAGACTCTAATTACCCTAAGCATGAGAGTGGGGAGGACTAAAAATACTAACATCAGTGATTTCCCAAGGAAACATCCTAACCTGATCACTGTAATGAAGTCCACAACTCACAAACTAGACCTCACTCTACTCTTACAGAGCCTTCTTACAGCTTTTTAGTGCTACAAACTGAAACAAGAGCAGATAGTCAAGGATCCACAGAGAACTAAAGAAAATCTCTAACATGAAAGGCAGAAAACAAAACAAGCAGCAAATAATCAACTATGCAGGGTGGTGAACCCCCCCCCAAAACCAAAAAACTACCTTTAATATAGTCAGAGAAAAGGTTTATTACCCTTGAAATAGGATCATAATGTTATAAGTAGATACTGGGAACAAGCAAAAAATAAGAAAGAGCTCTTGGAAAAATAAAAATATATTTGCAGAAATTTTTTTAAAAACTTAGAAAAGGGATTTGAAGATATTGAGAAACTCCCGAAAAGCGGAGCAAAAGACAAAAAGAGAAAATAGGGCGAAGAAAGGAATATTAAAGAATTAATCAAAGAAATCCAACATTCAAATAATAGAAGTCCTAGAAAGGATAAATAGAAAATGGAGAAAAGGAAATCATCAAAGAAAAAATTCAAAAATATTTCCCATGTTGAAAGCATACATTGAGTGCCTACAACAATAGATAAAAATATACCCACATCAAGGCAGATACTGAGAAGTTTCAGAAGACTATAGACAAATACATAGTCCTAAAAAGCAACCAGTGATAAAAAGAAAATAAATGAAAATAGAAGCAAAATTAAATCCTACACAAGAGATCAGGGATTAGAGTAATTCTGTATTATTTTCCAGCTTTACTGATGAATACTTACCAAATAAAAATTGTATGCATTTAAAGTGTACAGTGTGATGTTTTAATATATTCATACAGTGTGAAATCATTACAACTATAAAGCTAATTAACATCGCCATCATTTCACATAGTTATAACTTATTGTGTGTAGTAAGAACAGTTAAGACCAACTTCCTTAATGAATTTCAAGTATACAATGCAATATTATTAATTATAGTCACCATCCTCTGCAATAGATCTTCAGAATTTATTTATGGTCTTTTGTATTTCCATATGAATTTTAGGATTGTTTTTTCTATTTCTGGAAATAATGCCATTAGGATAACATTAAATCTGCATACCATTTTGGGTAGTATGGAAATTTTAACTATATTAATTCTTCCAATCTGTGAGCACAGGATGTCATTCTATTTGCCTGTGCTTCTAATTTTTCCATCACTGTTTTATAATTTTCAGTGTATAAGTATTTGACCTCTTCAGTTAAGGTTATTATTAAATATCTTATTATTTTTGATGCTATTATGAATGAGATTAATTTCTTAATTTTCTTTTCAATAGTTCATGATTTGTGCACAAAAACACAACAGATTTTTGCATGTTAATTTTGTATCCTGTAACTTTACTGAATTTGTTTTTTAGTTCTAAGAGTTTTTTTGTTAAGCCTTTACTGTTTTCTACTGATATGATCATGTTATCAACAAAACTAATTTTATTACTTCCTTCCTTTCCCATTTGGATGTCTTTTATTTTATTTATTTATTTATTTATTATATTTACATATTTATTTTTTGCTTTATTGCTCTGGCTACCACTTAAGTAAAAGTTGTGAGAGTAGATATCTATGCCTTGTATCAGAACTTGGAAAAATTCCCGTTTTTTTCCCTATTGATTATGATGCTAGCAGTGGGCATTTTGTAGATGATCTTTATTATGTTCAGGTTTTGTTGAGAGTTTTAATTATAAATAGATGTTGAATTTTATAATTTTTTTTCATATCTTGTTGAGATAATTATATGCTTTTCTATCATTTTGTCAATGTGGTATTCACACTGATTGATTGTGTGTATGTTGAACAAAGTTTGCATCTCAGGAATAAATTTCACTCGGTCATCCTGCATTCTCTTTTTATTGTGGTGTCAAGTGTAGTTACCTAGCATTTTATTGATGATTTTTGCATCCATGTTTATCATGGATATTATTGCCTTCTAGTTTTCTTTTCTTATGGTATCTTTGTGTGGCTTTGCTATCAAGGTAATGCTAGTTTCATAAAATTAGTTTGGAAGTGTTTCCTCTTTTTTATTATTTTGGAAGAGTTTAAGATGAATTAGTATTAATTATTCTTTGCATATTTGGTAGAACTCACCTACCTGTGCAGCCATCTGATTTTGGGCTTTTTCTTTGCTGGAAGGTTTCTGATTACTGATTCACTCTCCATATTTATTATTAGTTTGTTCAGGCTTTCTATTTCTTCTTGAAATGGGTTTAATCAATTTCTTCTATATTATCCCATTTGTTGTTATATAATTGCCCATAATATTCCCTTGTGATTCTTTTTATTTCTGAGACATCCATTGTAATGTCTACTCTTTCATTTCTGATTTTATTTATTTGAGTCTTCTCTCTCTTTTTTCCTTAGTTTAGCTAAAAGTTTCTCAGTTTTATTTCATTTTTTTCCTAAATGCAACTCCTAGATGTGTTAAGTTTTTCTACAGTTCTCTATTTTTTTATTCTGCTTTTATCTTTATTATATTCTTCCTTCTGCTCTCTTTAGGCTTAGTTTGTTTTTGTTTTTTTAGTTCCTTCAGGCATAAATTTAGATTTAAATTCAGTTAATTTTATATCTTTCATTTTGCTTAGTAAGGTGTTTATCACTATAAACATCCCTCTTAGCCCTGTTTTTTGTGCATTTTATATGTGTTGGTATGTTGTCTTTCCATTTTTTGTTTGTCTAAAGATTTTTTTATTTCCCTTTGATTGCTTTGATCTATTGATTTTTCACAGTGTTGCTTAATTTCCACATATTTGTCAGTCTTTCTGTTTTTCTCTTGTTATTACATATAATACACATTTATACATTTTGCATAGTACATATATTGGTTTACTGGATGGTATCACATAAATCCTGTAGGCTTTTATCTATTTTTTCACTATTTTTTCCCTCTAATTGGGCAATTCATTATGACCTATCTTTGAATTTAAAAATTCCTTCCACTTGACTGAGCCTGAGCTTGAAGCTATCTATTGCATTTTTAAATTTCGTTCATTGTATTCTTCTGCTCCAGGATTTCTGTTTGTTTCTTTTTAATAATGTCTATACTCATTGAACTTCTTATTTTATTCATGTATTATTTTCTACCTTTTGTTGAATTGTCTATGTGTTCTCTTGGAGCATGCTGAGATTTTTTAAGAACAATTACAGTTGACCTTTGAACAACATGGGTTTGTTTGGGTTCATTCTCTGAGTCTGCCACTGAAACACAGGCCTGCCTTCTCAGAGTGGCTCTCCTTGGTCTTGGGCTTCACCTGGGTTTTGCAACCTCCTACCTGGATCCAAAAGCTCCCACAAAGGCACTTTTTCCCATGGATAGCTGCCATATAATTATTTGTGTGGTAGAACATGAGCTGGGGATCTCTTATTCTGCCATTCCTAACAACACTGAAACAATGGCATTCAAAATTCTGAGGAACAGTGCTTTCCAACTCAGAATTCTATATACAGCCAAAATACAAATTAAGTGTGTTGATACACTGCACATGATGATAATAGGCATGCAAAGAGCCAAGCATATTCATGCACCTTGCATCAGAAATTACTGAAAGGCGGATTCTACCATAATGAGTAGCCTCTTGAGGCTATATTTACTGCAATTTTACAGGGTCTTCTGCTTTGCTGGCCAGAACTTATATTAACTATGGTGTCAAAGGGGATATGGCAGTTATTTGAATTAACTCATCCAATTCAAAGGTAAATGTGCTGAATAAAAAGCTACATTTGGAGTTCTTAGAAGCCAAGAATGAAATCTAGGTTATAGAAGTGCCATCCTCATGTCATCAAAGCCAGGCCGCTTTACTGCAGGTGCTGATATCAATATGTTTGCTGCTTGCAAGACCCTCGAGAAGTAACACAAATATCACAGGAAGTACAAAGAACATTTGAGAAACTTGAAAAGTCCACAAAGTCTGCTGTGGCTCCCATCAGTGGATCCTATTTGGGAGGAGGACTTCAGCTTGCCATTTCATGCCAACACAGAATAGCAACAGAAAACAGAAAAACAGTATTAGGTGCCCCTGAAGTCTTGCTGGGCATCTCTTAACCAGAGCAGGAGACACACAAAGGCTTCCCAAAATGGTGGGTATGCCTGCTGCTTTTGACATGATGCTGACTGGTGGAAACATTCATGAAGACAAAGCAAGAATATGGGACTGGTTGACCAGTTGGGGAACCTCTGGGACTAGAATTAAAACCTCCAGAGAAAAAGATAATAGACAATCTAGAAGAAGTTGCAGTTACTTTTGCCAAAGGACTAACTGATAAGACGATCTCTCCAGAGAGTGATAAGTGATTGGTGGAAAAATTGACAGTGTACACCCTGACTATTCCATTTGCCAGGCAACAGATGTGCAAAAATGTGAAAGAATAAGTATGAAATCAGACCAAAGGTCTTTATTCTGCACTTCTGAAAAAGTTGATGTGGTAAAGACTGGAATCAAGCCAGGGAACAATGTTGGTGAACTCTCTGAATCTCAGAAATGTGGAGAACTTGCAATGACCAAAGATTTAAAGACCTTGTTGGGACTCTACCATGACCAGTTCCTGTGCAAGAATAATAAATTTAGAGTTCCACAGAAGGATGTTAAGAATCTACATATTCTTGATGTAGGATTATGAGAGCCAGCATCACCCAAGTCTTCATGGCTAAGGGGCTAAAGACTATTATTAAAGATGCTATACTACCTAGGCTAGACTGAGGACAGCAGCAAGTGTTAAAAAGATTAAATGATAAAGCGAAGAAGAAAGGGATGCCATCTTCAGCAACTTGACTGGGCAGCAGGATTACCAAGGTTTTGAAAAGGCCGACATGGTGATTGGAGCTGTCTTTGACCTTAGTCTTAAGCCCAAGGTGCTAAAAAGAAGTAGAAGCAGTGGTTCCAGATGACTGTGTCTTTGCCAATAACACATCTGCTCTCCCAAGCAATGAAATTGCCACTGTCAGCAAAAGACCTGAAAAGGTGATTGGCAGGCACTCCTTCTCTCCTATGGACAACCCAGAAAACTGGAGATTATTACAACCCAGAAAACTTCCAAGGATACAACTATCTCAGCTGTAGCTGTGGGTCTCAAGCAGGGGAAGGTCATCATTGTGACCTGGCTTCTAGACCACCCAGGTGTCTTGCACCCATGATATCTGAAGTCATCCAAATCCTCCAGAAAGAAGTTGACCCTAAGAAGCTGTGTTCCCTGACCACAAGCTTTGGCTTTCCTGTGGGTGCTGCCACACTGGTGAATTAAGTTGGTGTGGATGTCACAAAACATGTGACAGGTAAAGCCTTTGAGGAACGTTTTGGAGGTGGAAGCCTAGAGCTACTGACATAGATGGTGTTCAAGGGTTTCCTGGTTTGCAAGTCTAGAAAGAGCTTTTAAGTCTATCAAGAGGGTATGAAGAGTAAGAATCTGAATTCTGACATGGATAGTACTTTGGCAAGTCTGAAGTTGCCACCTATCTCTGAAGTATTCTCTGATGAAAACATCCAGTACCGGCTGGTGATAAGATTTGTGAATGAGGACAGCAAGTGCCTATAGGAAGGGATTTTGGCCATGCCCACAGAGGGAGACATCCAAGAGGTCTTTTGGCTCAGCTTTCCCCTTTGTGGTGAAGGGCTTTTCCACTTCATGGAGCTTTACGATGTTCAGAAGACAGTGGACTGTCTCAGGAAGTATAAGGCTGCCCATGGAAATCAGTTCATCCTGTGCCAGCTGCTAATCAACCACGGTAATAGCCCCAACAAGAAGTTCTACTAATGAGAAGGTCTCATGCCTGCTCAGTCAGTGCACTAACTCAGCTGCCAGTTCTCCAACAGAATGGTGTCTAGATTGGTTACAGTAACCAGAAGAAAGATTGACTTTGGCATCGGGTTTGCTCTTTGATTAAAGTATCTTCCTCTATGATCATCTCTCTTTCCTGAATGAGTTTGCACTTCATGTTGGAAGGCAAAGCCCATTGTGCTCATTTTATAAGCCCCAAGGCCCAAGTGGCAGCTAAGAGCCAGCTAGAGCCATCTCTACTCCCTGTTCCTTGCAGAAGGCCAGGATGGCCAGCGATGGTGAGTGAGGGTAGTTCTACACCCAGCCAAACATTGTAACAATAAAAACCAAACTCTGTATCAGCAAAAAAAAAATTAATAATAATAATAAGAGAAGAAAAAAGTCATAGTCATAAGACATCAAAATTAATAATCCCCATCTTTCATAGAATTAAAGTGATCAATAGATATTGCCTAAAATGGAAAAATTAAGGAGTAATATGTTATGTGGCAATATGAAAAATACAAAAATAAAGTAACAAAATTATATATTGCCTATGGGCTGCAGAACAGGTAAATCTTGAGAGAGTGCTGTTTTCTGTTACATGCTTTGAAGAACTATTTGACCCTTGAAAGTTAGATTTTTATCAAATTTTACATTTTGATAAAAATTTAAAATAAGTGTTTAAAAAGTGAATGGGTGTTGAGGATGTAGAGGCAAGCACACATGATTTCTGGATTCATTTGATGGGAAGAAAGGGTCAGCTATAGAAGGTAGGTAAGAAGGACACGGGTATATTGTTCAAAAAAAGTTATGTGAGACTCTTATGCATGTGTACAAGTTGCAATGACAGAGCAAAAAATTCAAGAGAAGTTGAAAGTACAGATGAGAAAAGAAATGATTAAAGAACAGACTCCTGGCCATGCTGGGGTGGAAAGAACTCACCTGGAAAGCACACCTTTGAATAGGAAAGAGGACGCTTTTCTACTGAAATGTAAGGAAAGGGAGGTAAAGTACATGTTGATGCAAACAAAAAATGAGGTGATGTCAGGAAGAAGGGAATACACAACATTCTAATGCTGAATTCTCAAAATCCAGTGAATCATAGAATGTGAAACTGTCACTAGACTTGTGAGATACTCTTTCTAGTTTCCAAAATAAGTCTCCACTTTAATTTTGTGGCGACAATATACTCACTGTTCCCTGGTTTACTTTTTAGCTCCTATTCAAGTCACTCCAGTAGTGTCAAATGTGGGCATATGCTCACATGCACATATATGTACACACACACACATACACACTTTTCACTCACTTTCAGTCACTGATAGGTATCTACTTACTGAGAATATTCTTTTCTGGAAAAACTATACTGATAGCATAGCCAAAAGAGCTTTGGTATTCTCTTACAACTAAAATAAATGTTTTTCTGTTTTCATCACTATTTTCATCTCTCAAGTAGGCTGAGGCAATAGTAATATCCCTTGGTAGCTACTAGCTTAGCTCTTGGAAAAGCTGCACTTAGAGACTGCAGTTCAACAATAGTTTTATCAAATTATGTTTTATATGTATTTTTAGTACTTCTTTGACCTCCGATGGCCCCTAATTATGTCCTGTAAGATCATATCTGCCAAGTGATAAATAACTGCCCTGGGGGAATATGTAGTCAATTATTTCTACTCTCTTCAATGGTGCTAGGTTTTCAGTTTCAGGGTTTTCTTTTCTTTTTCTTTTTCTTTCTTTCTTTTTTTTTTTTTTACATTAATGTGCTCATTATTATAAGGAACTTCTGGTCACATTTCAAACACAAATAGCTAATGTGAATAGAAAATGTACAGTGTATGTGACCCTGTGCTTAACTTTTTACATTCATTAATTTATGTTATTCTCCTAATAGCCACCCTAGAGAAAAAGCATGATATCAGGCCCATCTTAAGGGCTTTGAAGTAGCCAAGCAAACATTCATACTCACATCTTTCTTCCTTTCAAGTCCTAGAGTAGCAGGTGCTGCTGCCTCTCCAGCTACCATAGTTCAGGGGCAAAAGAGTGAGGGCTTAAACCTTAGCAATGGCCTTGGAAAAGATGGTATAGATGCCTTTGCCTTTTCACTACACAGCACATTTGATGCTAGTCCTTAATATGGTCGACATCCATTACAAAGTTTATGTAAACTCTCTCCTCTCTCCTAGACAAATATCCTTCCTGAATTTTTTTAAGATTTGAATATGAATATGTATATGAGTTCACATGCTAGAAGCTATTTATACATTGTCTTATCAAATCTGACAATAGCACCATGAGTTATATGTTATTATCACTGTTTTATGGAAAATAAAATTGAGATTCAGAAGGGCTAAGTTGACATGCTCTTCCTTGAACAACTTGACAGTGGCAGGCCTGAGGGTTTGGAAAAGAAGTGCAAAATAGAATCAGTTTTTTAAACCAAGTTTTAAATTCTGTAGCTGGGAAAAACATAGCTGGGAAAAACATAGCTGTTATGTTATTCTCATACATAAATTAAAGAATGTAAAAACTGTACATAGCTGTATTCTCCCTTTCTGTTGCTCTTCTGCACATGACCCAGAGGTGACGGACATATGTAAATATATTTGATTAATTTTACAAAAAGTCCCTTTGACAAGACTCATTTGGGAAAATTATATATGTATATAATGTATATTTTTATATGTGATATAATTACATTATAGTAATATATGATGAGAAAGTTCTGTATTTAAAATATTATGTAAAGACACAAAAAGTACACCCTAATTCTCATGTGGTTTAAATGTCACAATTGATAGGTTTTAAACCCAGCTAATTATTGTTTTATGATACAGAAACAGACCAAGGATGGTCATTGCACATAAATATAAGATCATGCAACAATTATTCCTTCACAGGGCTTATGCTGTACAACTCAAGGTTTAACAATCCCATATGGATGCTGCAAACATATGTGCCTGGTTCTTTTAAAAAACAAAGGCATTTCCCTAAAGGACTTCATTTCTTTCCTGCTAAAGCAGTCATGCTAATCATGAGTTCTCCTGTCTTGAAATATTCAAAAGACAGTTTTTCTCATGATAAACCAGGAAACAATACTCTGTTTTGTTTGGAAATTTGCCTCACAAAATTATCCTGACCTTGAGATGTTTTTAAAATGGAATTCGTGTGAAAACTGTCCTTGGACACACCCTCCAAAAGGTTTCCCCCAAATTTTCCACTATCTGAACTGTTTAGCCATGACCTTTACTTTCTTCAAATCTTATTCTTTGGCTATTGAAAAGGTGTTTGTTTGTTTCAGTTGGGGCAGATGAAAGGATTAGAATACACAGTGTCATTCTCATAATAAACCATGTCCTCAGGAGTTAGAAAAGAGTAATTCATTTCTTTTTTTTAAAGACTTTTTTATTTTTTAAAGAAGCTTTAGGTTCACAGCAATTGAAAGGAAGGTACTAATATTTCCCATATATGCATAAAGTCTCCCATTGTCAACATCCCCACCAGAGTGGTACATTTGGGGCAATTCATGAACCTACATTGACACATCTTTGTTACCCAAAGACCATAGTTTACATTAGGGTTCATTCTTGCTGTTATATATTCTATGGGTTTTGACAAATGTATCCATCATTGCAGTATCATACAGAGTATTTTCAGTGCCCTAAAATCCTCTGTGCTCCACTTTTCATTCTTATTCATTTCTTTTTAAAATCACAGGAAGTCGAATTTTTCTTCTAAGGAAACCAGATGTAGAAAGGACATCAAAAAGAGAGTATGTGTGTGCATGCTATATGCACCATCTTCAGAGAGCTCTGTCTACTTTAACAGGCTTTTTTCTTTCTACCAGGAAGATTCTAGACATTGTCTAAGCTTATTTTATTAGAAAATAAGTAAGAATGAATTTGCACACAGATGCCAACTAAACCCACAGCAGACTTCAAAATACAAAACATTTGTAATTATGCAAAACATCACAAATATGAGGTTGTTACACCCAAGGGAAATATACAAACTTAAAAATCTCATCACTTGTATGACTTTCCAAGACTTGTACTCTTCTCCCATTTCATGCTACACCATGTGTTGCTGTTTCATCAAAGCAAACAGTTTGTTTCATTTAAAATCTCTTCACCAAGCTTAGTAAGAACAGCTGCAATGCAGGTCTCTCCTCTCACACTGATACTACTGAGTATTCTTTCTTGTTCTGTTTCTATTCCAGATTTGATTAACCATATTTGCAAAAAGTCTGCTCAGCCACCTGTCTCCATGTCTATAGCTAATTTTTGCTTCCCCCAGGTGAGTAGAAGAGTAGGTGAACATTAGTATACTTTTTATAGGGAGAACAAAAACACTATTAATGGGAAGGAAGGAAGGAGGGAAGGAAGAAAGGAGGGAAGGAAGGAAAGAAGGAAGGAAGGAAGGAAGGAAGGAAAGAAGGAAGGAAGAAGGGAATACACAACATTCTAATGCTGAATTCTCAAAATCCAGTGAATCATAGAATGTGAAACTGTCACT
>CAUYQG010166270.1:0-31168 GCA_963574415.1 Tarsius wallacei
GCTACTTGGAAGGCTGAGGCGGAAGGATCGCCGGAGCCCAGCAGGTCGAGGCTGCGGTGGCCGGGAGCGGCCACTGCACTCCAGTATAGGCGACAGAGTGAGACTCCAATTCAAAAAAATAAATAAATAAAAATAAATAAAAAAAATAAAAAGTCAAAAGTTGGTGAGGCTGTGGAGAAAAGACAACACTTAACTTCTACACTATTGTTGGGAATGTAAGCTAGTTCAACTTTTGTGGAAAGTAGTGTGGCAATTTCTCCAATAACTATAACTTGAGCTACCATTAGACCCAACAATCCCACTCCCGGGAACTTACTCAGAGGAACATAAATTGCTCCACCAAAAAGACACCCACATACATAAGTTTATTTCAGCACTATTCACAATAGCAAACACATGGAACCAACCCAAATGCCCAGTGAAAGTGGGCTGGATAAATAAAATGTGGTACATATACATGATGGAATACTATGCAGGCATAAAGAAGAACAAAATCATGTCTTTTTGCAGCAACATGGATGCAGCTGGAGCCCATCATACTAAGTGAACTGTCACAGAAACGAAAATCTGAATGCCACATGTTCTCACTTATAAGTGGGCACTAAACATTGGGAACATGGGCACAAAGGCGGGAACAACAAATATTGGTTACTACTAGTGAAGGGATGAAGGGAGGGGTGATAAGGGGCACACAATCACCCACTGGGTACCATGTACACTACTGCGGGGCAGGAGGCTCACTAGAAGTCCAAACCTCACCTTCATGCAATCTACTTATGTAGCAAATCCTCACACGTATCCCACAATTCTAAAATAAAAAACAAATGTAAAAATCTGGCTTATACCTACTTTAGAGACTTCAACAGGTTGTTAAGAGATTTAAATGAGATAATCCATATACAGTGTTTGGTATTAGGCCCGACATTTAATAAGAACTTAAATCGTAGTTGTTTCTTATCTAGTAGACTGCTTTGGGGCTTATATTCCAAAGCCTCACTATAGGTGAATGTGGAGGAGGCAAGAAAAAGTTGCAAGTTACCACCCATTGAAGATACATTGCATAATCTCAGTATTTAAAGGGAACACTTGAAGGACTAGAAAAGAAAGAAACCACTCTAGTAGAGGTTGTGTTAGCAGGTTGAGGGGCCGGGCACAATGACTCATGCCTGTAATCGCAGCACTTTGGGAGGCTGAGGCAAGAGGATTGCTTGGGCTCAGGAGTTCAAGGCCAGCCTGGGCAACATAGTAAGACCTCATCTCTACCAAAGAGAAAGAAAACAAACAAACAAACAAAACAACACAAAATTTGCCAGGCTTGGTGGTGTGAGCCTGCAGCCCCAGCTACTTGGGATGCTACTTGAGAACCCAGGAGGTCGAGGCTATGGTGAGCCATGATTGTGCCACTGGACTTCAGCCTGGGTGACAGGGTGAGACACCCACTCAAAAAAAAAAAAAAAAGGTTGAAGAATGTGATTTCCACCCTCACACACATATACACAAACATCCCATGGCAGAGACCTGCCCACCAATCCTACTTCCTCTGATTCCTGCACATAACTAATCTGGTTTCCAGCCTCCTTGCTCAGTTGTGTTCTGTAGGATATGGGAGCAGAAATGGCAAATGCCTATCCTTCTATGCATAATCCTCCAGGCAGGAGGACCTTAGATACCATGTGTAGAAGATGATAAAACAGAAAGATCAAAGGAGCCTGGGTCCCTGCGTCACTGCCCAGAGAAGTGTCCAATTATGAGACCCAGTTGGACTTAGTGAGGAAGAAAGAAACTTCTAGTAAGTTTGAGTCATTTTACACTATGGAATTGTTCTGTTGTAGCAGTTAGAGACACCTGTTCTTTAATAATGTGCCAAGTATTTTCTAGTTCAGGTAATCTGGCTTATGTTGAAAAAAAACTTATGCCTCTAAAACAGGATTTTCATTTGGTTTTGTCAAGCTAAGTCATAGTTATTTATATAAACAACAGGGACAAAATTTTAATTCCTTTATCCCCAAGTACTTCAGTTACTACCTACAAGGGGAAAGTTTAAGTTGTCCAGCCTGCTCTTTCCCTGATCCCTTAGGTCCATCACCCCAAGGGCATTCTCTAAATTCTATTTATGTGAGAAAACAGTGCTATGTGAGGCAGGCAGGAGAATAAAGGGGTGATGATCATTGTATCTTTGCAACCTTGTGCAACAGTTCATTCACTTCTTTACATGCAGGGGAAGGAGAGAACTTCCCCTCATTAATCAAATGAAACTCCTAAGTCTGGCCACCCCTCCTAAATATACCTTCCCTCATTCTTTCTTTGAGCTAAGTGTTCCTGCTACTCCATTCCTCCACCCTGAAGTACCCAACAGAAGGACAATTGGCCACTTACCCAATGCATGGATTGGTCTGGTACCTCGGTGCCGTGTAAGAGAAAGGAGAGATGTCCTTGTCAACAAAAGACCCGAACCCCAACCGGAAGTTGCTAGTGAGCTTCCTCATCTCCTCGGCCAGCTTGGTGCCCAGGTTCCGGATGTTGTCTAAGTCATCCTTCATGGACAGGGAGAGGTCCATCAGGTAGTACAAGTCCACGGGATAGTCCTCCACCTGGCGAACCTGTAGCTGGAACGTAGTCTTGTCACCTGCACCAACAGAGATATCATGCATGTCAGGGCCCATACAACCTGCTAAGGGATGGATTTTTGCTTTCAAAGCTGGCCCACCACCTACTTTTCTGTAGTGATTGTGTGCCTCCCAGAAGAAATATTTTTCTTGGAAGTAGAAGGGACTAGGATCCTGGGGATGAAGCCCTGGGTTCTCCCTCCTAAACACTGGTCTCAGCTTTCTAAGGAAACTACTTAGTGGTGTTTTGTCTTCTTAGCAACAAGGACCCTTGGGTAATTGGAGGACAGGGAGCAGGACAATTTCACGACATAAATTGGGTGTTGAGTGGCCCACCAACTACACACCAACTCCAGAAAAAGACCCAGCCAAGATGGGAATGTGCGTGTGAAACAGAAAGCAGGGAAGAAATTAGCAAGAGAGGGGACTGGGTATAAGTGAGTAAGAACCAGGAAGGGTAGATAGAGAGACAAAGCAGGGAAGGGCAGAGAAATACAGACAGTTACTTAAAGTACCCCAACAAGCAAAAATATTTATGCCTGTGCCATGTCTCCTATTTTTGTTTCTATTTCCCTAGCCATTTACTAGACAATAGTATTTATTTTTTGGACATATTTGATGTTTTGGGACATCCCAGGCACAACTCATTATATCAGAAATTATACACACACACACATACACACACACACACACAAGGAAGATAGATTCCAAATTTTAGTTCCATCCCTCAAAAAAAAAGAAAAAGAAAAAGAACAAAAGAAAAGAAAGAAAAGACATTGTTAGATCTGTCCACCAGCTACAAGAAAGAAAATGATGATTGGTTCTAAAATAAGATAGCTAAAGACAGATGAAATAATTCAGAAGGTGAATTAATTCAGAACAAAGAGAAAAGTCAGTGTCTGAGAGGCGTGACCCTTGCTACCTCACCCTACACAGTTTAAAGAGAGGCTCAAGTCAGGGCAATAACTGGAGGACCCACGCCAGGATAATGGTCTCCATGCCATTTCATGATTTCTAAAAACAAATTGCTCAGAACCAACTTCAAGGCTCAGCTCATACCAGGTAACACTATCTGCCTTGGACTTGTTAGCCTTTCAGGAATGCCAAGAGACCCTTCTATTTAACCCAGAGGAGAACTGTCCCTGCACATTTGAAATTTGGATGCATTGTTTGTGTGTTTAGAGGCACACATTTAAATTTCAATTTGTAGTTTGTGTGTTTAGAGTCCCAACAGCAAAGCCAGTCCCACTTCAAGGGGTCCAAGCCTGATAGGCCGGTAGCCATATCTCAGAGTAGCCAATCTTTCACCTCAAGCTGACAACCAGCAGACCAAAGCCTTCCTGACCTTTCAGGATAGGGAACTCAATCCTCTGTGCACTCTCTCCTCCTGTTCCCACCCCAAACAAAGCATATTTCACCAACTAGACCATGAAAAATCAAACGATCAAAAGATCTTAAGTTCCAGCTCTGTCCCTGACTAGAGGCGCAACCTGAGTCTCAGCTTCCTTAACTATAAAGTAGAAATAAAAACACTCATAGCATTGATTAAGACTATGATGCACTCAGGAGGGAAAGAAGTGATTTATAACAGTAAAGGTTTGCACCGATTAAATATGATTATTATAATTACTTTCTGTAGTCAGAGCGGCAGCTCAGAGCCTGCTTCCCTGGACTTGTTTTTGCATGTACTGTTCTAGCCACCTCAAGATTGATGTCGTTTGAGTTGCCTATTGGTATGAGCCTATTTTTAAAAATCATCAGAGTCTGACTCAAACAGAGGAATGTTCAAGATTTCTTCCAGAATGAATTCCAGACTGCGGCTTTGTCTGTCTCTGGGTCCCATCAGGAAAACAGAGCAAGTCCCGCCAAAGGGTGTTGGATGCCACATCATAGTGGAGAGAGGGGCAGGGAGAAATTGAGGGAAGGGAGAACCCCTCCTCAGACCTCGCATGGGCAGACAACAGACTCCAGAGGAACACAGCTTGCAATCACATCTCCTCTGCCTGATACCATAACTTCTTTGCAAGTGCCACCTGTCCTTCCCCCTAGTCCCCAGCTATACCTTTTTTAAATCCAGAATCTACTTCTACCATTTTATAAAATATAAGTAATTAACAGATGGGTACTTTAAAACCAGGAAATAGAGAATTTAGGCTTGGATTCCAGGAGACTGGAAAGTACCCCTGGGGTAGAAGCAGGCACTGGGTTTGAAAGCAGAAGAGCTGGGATCAGATTCAAACCTGGTCACCAAGCACTCTGGGGACCTCCAACTGCTTTCATCTTGCTGCTCAGTTTCTGCATCAGTAAAGTTGGGAGGATATTAATTATTGTGGGGTCAAATGAAATAACGTATACAAACACCACATAAATGTTCCTACACAAGGAAAACTCTGCCTTCAGTTCCCCCAAAAGTCAAATTTTAAAACAATTTCCTTTGGGGATAAAAGAGATAGAAAATTCTGCTAAAACTTGAATTTGGATGGCTACAGCCTTTGGCATATACATTTAACCCCAAATTTTCCAGCCATGAAGGCAAAGAAGGAAATGAGGTAAGATATATAGGTCCCTTTGTATGCTAAGAGGATATCTGTTCTGAAGTAAGAAATCTCTTGGCATTAAATTGTAAGAGAAATTGATCAGGAACACACACACATACACATTTATGTGCACCTTCCCAAAGGAAGGCTGCAAATGTTAAAAAGAAGTATTTTTTTCCATTTTTTCCAGAAAGAGAGGGATGTAAGAAAGAGGGTAATACTATTAATGTCCAGAATTATGTTTTATTGCTGCCTCTAATATGCTTGATTTCAAATGCCACAAACTCCTGAAGGGGCCTTGGCAATAATGGAATGCTCTGTCCCCAGATTTTGGAGGGGCTGACTTTCCTGGTTGGATTCTTGGTGTGGGCGTTAAGCTGCCAGTGCACCAACTCCCCAACAAGGGAGACCTCCGATGTTAGCAGCCTGACAATGAAGCTGCACCTTGGCATGGGAAATGCAATCTCTGCTGAGAGAAGGTCTGGGGCGCATGTTCCATCCTTGGGTGCACTTCCAGAACACGTACCCTTAGACACACGCCTCACTTCCAACTCTTTCCCAGCCACACTGCTTTCCTGCACCACTTGACACTTTAAACCAGCAGACTGGGAAGCCCTTCTTTCCTTTACAGTCAGGTCTGGGTCTGTGCCTATCTCTGATGACACCATTCCAGCACCATTCCAGCCCCCTTGCCCTGTCTCCTCTGTCCCTGCTCCTTCCCTCTACACAGGCTCATGTCCCCCTGCGGCTGCAGCTTTTTCAGCTTTTTCGCTCTGTGCTGTTTCCACATAATCTCCACTGGCCTCCAGACCAGAGGCAGAATCAGAGGAACAGCATAATGCAAGCTCAAAAGAGAAGCCGACCACCTGGCACCTGTAAAGATGAAGCTACTCCCCAGGCAGCCCCTCTCGTGTCCTTCTGGTTTTTCCAGTTTCCAACTCACCCAGCTTCAACTGCATTTTACACAGAATTTCTGCATTGCTCAGCCCCTAAGGATAGGTTCTCCCACTGTAATGAAGTGTCAACTAATATTTCATCTGAGATGTATTGTTAAAACTTTCTTCTTTCTGCCCTCCCTGTAATAAAAAGTAAAAAGTTAGCTTTTTCCTTAGGGATATAGATCAGATGACAAATGTCTCTAGAGAGTGAGTAGAGGATTCTACCAAGAACATTTAAGATTGATTAAGTGTTAAGACCAAAGTTGTACCTCAGCTGATAAAGATTTTTCAACATCCCAAAACAAATGTAAGTGGTTTTTCATTTCCTAGAATCCCCTTCTGTGCTAGTAATTGAAAGAAAGGAAACATAAAAATCAACTATTTATCTAGGCATGGTGGCTCATGCCTGTAATCCCAGCACTTTGGGAGGCAAAGGCAAGAAAACTGCTTGAGCCCAGGGGTTCAAGACCAGCCTGGCCAACTTGGCGAGATGTTGTCTCCACAACAAAAAAAAAAAAAAGAAGAAAAATTAGCAGGGCATGGTGGCACATGACTGTAGTACCAGCTACTTAGAAGGATGAGATGGAAGGATCAACTGAACCCAGCAGAGCAAGGTGGTTGTGATTGTGCCACTGAACTCCAGTCTGGGTGACAGAGAGGGACTCTGACGTAAAAAAAAAAAATCAACTATGTTATAACAGGACTAATTGAACAGGAAGTTAGGACCCCAGTGCACACTTTTAGACGAACATACAGTTAGTTCTTTTGTTTAGCAAAAGGTAATTAGTATCCCAGGATTAAATCCAGACCTAGAAACAAATAATTGCCTCACTGGTCTAGAACAAGGCTGCCAGGCTGGACTGCACCACATTCCCCACTTCAGAATTCTGACAGACAGAACCAAAAATCAAGTCATCTGAAGACTCCACACTGTCTCCAAATGTCAGGGCTCGACATTTCTAGTTTCCTTTAAAATAACTCCTTGCCGGGCTTGGTGGCTCAGCCTGTAATCCCGCGCCTTGGGAGGCTGAGGTGAGTGGAATTCTGAGCCTGCAGGTTCGACACCCGCCTGGGCAACTTGGCAAGACCTCATCTCTACAATAAATCAAAAATTAGCCCAGCGTGGTAGCGTGCGCCTGTAGTTCCAGCTACTTGGAAGGCTGAAGCAGAAGGATTGCCGGAGCCCAGCAGGTCGAGGCTGCGATGGCCGGGAGCCTCCACTGCACTCCAGTCTGGGTGACAGAGTGAGACTCCAACTCAAAAAAATAAATAAATAAATAAAATAAAATAACTCCTTGTCCGTCCATCATCAAAAATATTTCTTCATCTATTTCAGCATATACATTGTCAGTCTGGGTGGTAACTCTATTGGAGAAGCAGTACCCAAACCAGGTAACTGACATGCCCAAAGTAGGAAGGAGAGGGGAGAAAAACACATAGAGGTTGACAAGAAACCTCAAAGTGACCAATCACCTGTAGTTTAGTTAGTGGTAATGTAACAATGTCAGTTTCCTGGTTTTGATAACATACTCTGGTTATATAAGATATTTATCATTGGGACAACTGAGATGGGTACATAGAACATCTCTGTGTTATTTTTTGCAACTTCTTGTAAATCTAAAATTACTTCAAAATAAAAAGTTTAAAATGGAAAAAAAGCAACCAATCAAAGGTCATTTGTAAGCGGTTAAGGGATTGAGACAAGATTCTAATAAACCCTTTCTAATTGCTCAGTGTTTCAAAACCACCTCCTCCAAGCTCTGATCCATTCTCAAATAAGCATTAAAGTTTATGTCCTTTCCTCGGGGTTTTTTGTTCTTTGTTAAGGATTTTACAAGCTTCTTGTCCTGACATATAGTTACCGGTACCGAAATAAAAATGGAAAACCTGATCCTGTGTTCATACAAAATCCTGCTTAAAGTTTGATAGTCCTTCAAAAAGTTAAGCATAGAATTACCACATGACCCAGCAATTCCACTCCTAGCTATAGATCCAAGATTGTTGAAAACAAATGTCCCCACAAAAGCGTGTACGTGAATGTTTATAACAGCATTAGTCACAATCACCCAAAAGTAGAAACTGTGCATATGTCCATCAGCTAAAATGTAGTATATCTACACACATATACTGTGGAATATTATTTGGCCATAAAAAGGAATGAAGCATGTGCTACAACATGGATGAAACTTGAAAACATTTTGTGGTTTTCAGGGGCTGAATAGAGAAGGTAGAAGGGTACAATGTGGAGTAACTGTTAATGGGTATGGGTATCTTTTTGTGAAATGTTCTGGAATTTGACAGTGGTGATGGTTGTACAACCTTGCAAACATACTAAGAATCGCCGAACTGAACACTTTAAAATGGTAAATGTCATGGTGCATGAATTATATGTTAATTAAAAAAAGAACCAAAGAAATCCTGCTTAAAGTAGACAGATTTTTTTTTCTCCCCCAGACTATCCTTGGACAATAACTTTGCCTCCCTAAAATGTCTTTCAGATTATGCTGAGGCTTGTCCTTGACTAGTCTGGTATGAGGCTGACAAAGTGTTACATTTCACTCGGGGATGGGACAATGAAGGAGACACAAAGCATTTCTAAAAACATATAATGGAAAAACCAATCCCTATTTACCTGAAAGCCGTTTCCAGAGTCGAGGGGAATTTCCCTGAGGTAAATATGCATTTGGCAAACCGAGAATTTTGCTAACTGCATTGTGTCACTCTCTCCTGCCCCCCAAATAAATATTTGGGGGCTGCCTATACTTCTTTTTACAAATATTAAAATTTCATTTTCAAAATTTTAAGAGGCATCACTGGTTTTAAGTGTTTCTATATTTGGGAAACATAATCACAATTCATATATTCATTGAATCTTCTTCATCTCTATAGACTGAAACATCTTCATAGTCCAGGTGTGCTTTTTTGGGGGGGGGCAGTCCCTAGGAGTCCATCCCCTTGGCCCCCCCAGCACTGGGCTCACCATCACTGCACCTTCCAAAAAACAGAGCTGCACCCAGCATCCACACTGTGGCTTTGTATAAGCATAGGATCACATCTTCCATTTTATTTCTAACACTAGAAGTTGTATAATAATGCTTAGCAGGAGATATAACCATACCAAATTACACTGATTTTTTATTTAATTAAGCATACATGGAGTTTTATGCATAAATACATATTGTACATAAAACTGCCATCGCTCAAATCCCTCTTTAATGCCTCTGTGGAGGGCTATTGTAAAAGGCATTTATTTGAGAAGTCAAAACAGGCAACAGTTTCTCTGCTCACATACACGCCTTAATTCTGACTGCTCTGAAAGATATAAAAGTTAAAATATTTTTCTAAACTCTCATGAGACAGAAAATATGGAAGTGGGGATACAGCTTTTTAAAAAATTGGTATGGGGTCTTGCTACATTGCTGAGGCTGAGAATTAAACAGCTTTTGTGATGCTGAAAAAAAAACTGGAATTATTAAAATGGTGACATCATTAGCTTTGTGTGATATCTCTTTCCTAAACTAAATCTACTCTAAAGAATAAGGATTTGCTACCATGAAAGATATTTCTGGGAGAGAAGAGACCACCCTAGGTTTTAAAGAGGTAGTCTAGGTGATACAGGTTAAAAACCTCCCTCCATAAGGTCTCTGAAACTACAAACTCTTTTGGAGTTGTGAAGTTTTGTCCTTGTTTTTAAAGATTATTGAGTGAAAACAGCACACAATTATAAATACGTCATGATTATAAGCATATGAAAAATATCAACACATATGAATAAAGACAGAGAATACAATAAAAATGAAAAATAATTCTGTGGTAAATGATTTTTCAAAAATTTCTCTTAAGTTACTGTTATGTTGCTATTACAATACAAAGACACAGCATTCATGTTAGTTGATACCATTCTACTACACAATGTTCCAAGGTATTAATAGTCTTCAACTTCCGTATCCCCTTCTAGGTCAAAAGCCTTGACCCTGATCCTGTCTTCCCATAAGACGAATGGCATTTCCCCAGAGGACATCACTAAACATCTGCCCACATAAAGGCTCAGCTGACTGTTTGCTACCCACTCACATAGTTTTGTAGGAGTTCCTTGCCTTTTCTCTCTCAACTTGGTATCTCACCAAACAAAAAGGCAGAGTGTGGGAAGACATGCAAAAATCCGAACTTCAGCTAATCTTAGCCCTAATCTCTGGGCAGGCAATCCAGTTGTTTGAGCTTCTCTATACAGCAGGGCCTACTTGTTTCTTACTTTCAAGAAAATTAAAATATTGAGAACATTTCTCAAATATATGATGAATCAGAGCTCTTTCTTTAAAAAACTCATGGTGAGGGATTGGCAGTAGTGGGAAACTGCCGGGTTGGGGGAAGGCGGGATTGGCAGTAGTGGAAAACTGCCAGGAGAGAGGTGGCGCACACCTCATCAACAATGGTACTTGCATAATGAACATTTGTATACCTAATGCGGAATTGTACTCCACATATTTAAAATAAAAAATAAAAAATAAAACTCATGGTGCAGGTGATACAATAATAATAATAACAACAACAAGCTTTATTGAGTGCTTGACATAGGCAGCATTGTGCTAAATCCATTTCTGAGGCACTGAACATCTCTAGTCAAAAACATCCACATGGCACCCTTTGAAAATCATAGTAATCTTAAAATCATAATGAGACTGGGCACAGTGGCTCACGCCTGTAATCCCAGCACTTTGGGAGGCTGAGGTGGCAGATTGCTTGAGCTCAGAAGTTCAAGACCACCCTGGACAACATAGCAAAACCTTGTCTTTAAAAAAAAAAAAATTAGACAGGTGTGGTGGTGTACAACTGCAGTCTCAGCTACGTGGGATGATGAGGGGGAGGGGGAATTTGGCCCTCAGTGGAGGCTGAGGTGAGCCATGATTGTCATATTCATGCCATTGCATTCCAACCTGGGTGAGAGAGACCCCCAACTCAAAAAAAAAAAGGAAAAGGAAAATCATAATAATTTTAACTTTCTAAAGTTCTTTTATACAAAAAGCCTCATTCAAGCCTCTGAACATGCCTGTAAGGAATGAAAGTAACAAAGACTCGAAGATGCTGACAGAGGGAATAACTTGCACAGGGCCTCTGGGCGAGGGACAGAGCAAGAGAGAGCTAGAACCCAGGAGAGCCAACCAGATCCACGATCTTTCCTCTGCTACAAGCCACCTTGGAGTCTAAATAAACCAACCACAAAGTTATTGCAAGTGGTTTCCTAGGCACTGGGATAGAAGAAGAGGCTAAAAAAATCAATGGAATTTGAAAAAATCTGCCCCTTCCACCCATGCCACACTGTGATACTTTCAAATTCAGCCACACGCACATCTACCCTTTGACAATGCAAGGATTCTAATATGTAGGCTACTAGGTGACAAAAGTGGCAAACTAGAAAAAAATCACGGGTCTGTCATCACAAAGACCTGGGATTAAATCAGCTTCACCACTTACTCACTAAGAAACCTTGAGCAGGTTGTCTCCTTATGTGTAAAATAACAGCTACCTCAGGTAGGTCAAGTACTTAGCACATAGCAGCTGTGCAAAAACTGTTAGTTTCCTTATATCACAAGCAATTATAGAACTTGCAGGGGCTCCAGGGTCACATAACAAATATCTGCACTCTAAAAGTTTGCCTCTTTGGAATGTCATAGGCTCAAATGGCATTTGCTTAAGAGAAAAAATACTTTTTCCTACAAGTAGCACTTGTCCTGAGCAACTTGCATTAACTAGGGAGTAAATCTACCAGCATCCTCCTAGAAAAAACAATAGCATTATCCATAATAGGCGAAAGTTAAAAACAACCCAAATGTCCATTGACAGACGCATGGATAAATAAACATTGTAGCATACACATACAATGAGATATTACTCAGCCTAAAAGTAAATGAAGTTCTGACACATGCAAAAAGATGCATGAATCTTGAAAACATGCTAAATGAAATAAGTCAAACATCAAAGGACAAATACCAGATGATTCCATATATAGTAACTACCTATACAAGTCAAATTATGAATAGAGTCAGAAAGTAGAATTCAGGTTAAAAGGGGTTGGGGGCATGGGGGAATGTGGAGTTATTGTTAATGGTTATAGATTGTTTGGGATGATGAAAAAGTTCTGGAAACAGACAGTAGTTATGCTTACCCAGCACTGCAAATGTCCTTAGTGCCACTGAACCGTACACTTAAAAATGGCTGAAGTGGTAAATGTTATGTTACATTTATTTTCCCACAATTAAAAAAAATAGCAAAGGTATTAGCCCATCCACAGGGGCCTTGTACTATGCTTCCTGAGGTCTGACCCTCACTTCCTCATTACCCTCTCCTGGCTCTGATCTCAGCCTGGCCTGGCTCATTTCCCTTTTATTAACACATCCCACCTCTGCTGTGGGCTTTCCTGAGCCCATGGCATCTAGCCCTTTCTAAGGGTCACTCACCGGGTCGGAGGTTCACAGCAATCTCCTGTGGCGTCATCTGAATGACATCTGAGTCCGCTAAGCTGGAGCCCTTGCTGCTGAGAGGCTGGCTCCGCAGAACGTGGGTGCTGCTGGCTGGGCTCTCGATCTCATCTCCACAGCCATTTCTGACGAGGTTTGCCCTCAAGTCACACCGAGAGGTGACTGCCCGGGGGCTGCCGAAGTCCTAGGGAGAGAGCAGAAGGCAGTCACAGTGTCTCCCCAGAACTTGGCAGGTAGTAGACCCAACACCATCTGGTCGACCTGAACCTCTCTACATTCCATTTTCATGGTCTGAAAAGAAGGGAAATGATAACACCTATCCCAAATGCCTCATCAAGAATCACAAGAAGGGAGGTGCTGGATAGGAAAGCATTTTTGCAAACTGTTAACACAGAATAAAAATGTTTGATGTCATTGTTATTTTGATGGTTAAGATGCTCCTAAACTGCCTATATGATTAGCAGAAGAAACAAATTGAAATGGTCAAAAGTTGTATAGCTAAAAGTTTTTTTAAAAAAAGATGATATTTAAGCAGCTGAGAAGTCCTCACTTGGGCATTAAACAGTTAACTTTTGAGCTATTCATTCATCATTTTTTGCAGGCATTCAAAGAGAACAATGTAGCAGCATATGTCATATTCATTGACCCAGCAGTCTACTCTGTTGTCATCAAAAGAAAGGGATTTAGGTTTGCAAGTAGCTGGGACTTAATATACGTTGGTATTATTTATAATATAACCTTATACACTTGCAAACCTAAATCCCTAAACCATAAGAAGAACATGGTACATTACTTCAATAGATGATACAGTCATTACAAATAATTATGGATATTAAATAGACATTTAAAAACATTTATATTAAGAAAAAATAGAATTGTATCTATATTAGGATTCTAAAGAAAAACAAAAAGTGAGGTGTTATAGTAGAGGGACTAAAATATTTTTGTTTTTATCTTATTGGTGTTTGTATGATAAAGACACATGGATAAGAAAAATATTTATTTCCTTAAGTTGGGTTTGGGAGAAACGGGTGTCAGAATGACCCAACCTCCTTTGGGGAGCCAGCAGGTTGAAGTATTAATTTTAAAATGAAGCAACAGGCTGGGTACTGTGGCTCATGCCTGTAATCCCAGCACTTTGGGTGGTCGAGGTGGGAGAATCGCCTGAGGCCAACATGGGCAACATAGCGAGATCTCATCTCTTCAATAAAAAAATCAGCCAGGTGAGGTGACACATACCTATAGTCCCAGCTACTTGGGAGGCTGAGGCAGAAGGATCGCCTGAGCCCGGAAGTCAAGGCTGTGGTGAGCTATGATCATGCCACTGCACTCTAGCCTGGGCAACAGAGTGAGACCCTGACTCAAGTAAACATAAATAAATAAGTGAAATGATACACTTTGATATTAAATATGAAGCCTCTAAGTGTTGGTCATTTCCAGTAAAGGGGTTTTTAATCCCTGCAGATGTGAAAAACAAGCTCACCCCCTCCAGCTGGTTGGACGCCAGTGCTGCACTGCATAAAACTTGCAATGGCTAGGGGAGTCAGGACACTGATCTCTTCCTCTGCCCTCTGTAGTACTTTGCCAGAAGCCTCGGATGACTCAGCATCCCTTGACCACTATGTTAGAAACCAGACTGCTGGCAGGGGCACAAAAGTCAGAGGTACTCTCCCTCCCTCAAGGTCTCGGATGTCCCAGGACTAGCCAGTGCCCTTTAGAATCTTTGCAAAATTCAAGACCAAGAAGTCAAGAAGACTTTGCAGTATTTTTAAATAAGTAAAACCAGAAACATTGTCCTGGGCTTATATGACAGGTTTTGTTGTCTTTTTGTTTTGTTTTAATAACGGAGTGGTTTTTAAAAATTTTATGCATTGAATCCCTAGGGCTCATGGACTCCACCAAAGTACAAGTAACTCCACAAGCACTTGTCGTGGAACAAGTTTAGAAAAATGATTATTCTGGCCTTAGCCTTCAAAACTAAGGTTTCCAAACGAGGTTCCAGGTGGTCAAGCTTGGCTCTGATGTAGCTGTTCCAATGACATGAGAAAAACATAGCGGTGGGGAAGGGAGAGATCACAACCTGAGGGCACCACCAGGATTGGCCTGCTGTCTGAAATGAAGGTCTACAGCTGTTCTGAGTGTGAAAGGCTCAAGGGCTCACCTGCCCAGAGCTTACTTGGCTAGAGAATTTCCTTCTGGCAAACTGGGCCCAGCTGCCCAGCTCCTCCACTTCTGAGGAGCTGACTATACTTGGCCCAGTTCTGATTGTCAAGGTACACCCGTCCTGATGAGTCCAGTGCAGAGCCCCATCACCCACCAGATACCCCCCCCGCAGTGGTCTAGACCTGCTTAAATTCTGGAATAAATTAGGGCACAGAGTCAGTCTGCTTCACCTAAGCAGGAAGTAGTTGCACGATTCCTTCTCTATAGCCTTGGCAGCTTGCTATGGGTAGTTCGTTGAGATCATCCCCTACTACTGGGACACCTGCGCTAGCAGTGAGTTTCCCAACATCCCACTCAAAGGGATTTCTTATTTTAGAAACAGGGTCTTGCTCTGTCGCCCAGGCTGGAGCGAGTGGCATGATCATGGCTCACTGTAACCTCAAATTCCTGGGCTTAAGAACTCCTTCTGCCTCGGCCTCCTGAGTGGCTGGGACTACAGGCATGCGCCACCCAAGCCCGGCTAATTTTTTTTTTTTTCTTTGAGTTGGAGTCTCACTCTGTCACCCAGACTGGAGTGCAGTGGCCGCTCCCATTGCAGCCTCGACCTGCTGGGCTCCGGCGATCCTTCCGCCTCAGCCTTCCAAGTAGCTGGAACTACAGGCATGCGCTACCATGCCTGGCTAGTTTTTGATTTATTGTAGAGATGAGGTCTCGCCAAGTTGACCAGGTGGGTCTCGAACCCACGGGCTCAGGCAATCCACTCACCTTGACCTCCCAAAGTGCTGGGATTACAGGCTGAGCCACCGAGGCGGCCGTTAATTTTTAAAAATTCATTTGTAGAGATGGAGATCCTGTTGTGCTGCCTATGCTTGTCTTGAACTCCTAGCCTCAAGTAATCCTCCTGCCTCGGCCTCCCAAGGTGCTGGGATTATAGACATGAGCTACCAAGCCTGCCTAGAATTTTTGACAGATACTACCAGTCATTAATGAAGGTTTTATATAGGTCACTGCTGGTCAGAGAAGAGGGACTTGCTGGGACCATCAGGAGACTTGAAGCCCAGATCATACTTCTTAGACCCAAAGAATTCTGAAGCAGCTAGTTCTGTGCCAGCTGCAACCTTAGCAGTGTTACTTCCTCAACTTCACTTGTAGCAGCTCTAGTACTCCTTGATTCTCTAGGATATCAGAAGCAAAGCCTTTTCCATGCCTGTTATGGGCAGCAGTTTTCCAGGGTTTCTCATTAGTAACATTCTTCAGGGGGCGCTAAACCTCAGCTCCAATGCACAGCAGGCTTCCCTGAAGTTGATACACCAACAGCAAGGATCATGGACAACTGTCACCTGGTTGTCAGCGTGAGAACCACCACTGATCGCATTGAAGCTGCAACTTGCAGGGTGAATGACAGGACAGGGGGGCCCTCTTCTCAGATCTCTGGCTTTACACATAGCAAAGGACATCCTATATGCCACATGTGCCATCCATCTCTATTATCAGTGTCAAAATTCCATTTCCTATCATGGTAGGCCCAATGATTTTGCTGATGCACTTATTGACTTTGGGTCATTTTTATGTATATAGAAAGCTTTGTTATGGTCCCAGAGCACTAGGGCCTCAGAGCCACCAGCTGAGGCCCTATTAGGCATGGCAGGTTAGAAGAAACTTTGGAGAGTAGGCAGCTACCTCAACTGGGGGATTCCCCCAAGAGATGAAGATCTCCTCTGGCATGGAGTCTGAAGATATCCAGGACTAATTTCTAGTTATAGGTTCTTATTGCCTGAGAAAGGGACAAAGAGTACTGTAGACCCCAACAGGAAGTATAAATCCACAGGTCTAAGACTTTGCCTCTATCCCCTGGGCTCCTTTCTATTAACATACACTTTAATTTCAAACAAGGACAGATGCATACTTAAAGAGAGGAAACCAAAACCACAGAGACCAGGAGCACATCTTGTGGTGGTTATGACCTTCAGTACACAGACACTATAATCAAGAAAGAATGTCTCAATATCTACATTTCTAAGCTCCGAATTCAATAAACAGATAAATTATAAAGCCTCAGCTGGGCACGATGGCTCACGCCTGTAATCCCAGTACTTTGGTCTTCAACTCCAAGGTTCAAGCAATCCTGCCTTGGCCTCCCAAATGCTTTAAATTTAGATAGTTTTTAGTTTGTTACAACACTGGTGTTTGTGACTTGTTGTCAGCCACTCTGTTCCACTCCCTCCATTGCCTGTTACGTGGAGGATGCTGTGAGGCTTGCTCTTTGTTGTGACACCTAACTCCTTTTACCTTTTGCTAGTCAAGATCTCTTTCCCTGCAGTCAAGGCTGGGGCTCAGCAGGCACTCGGCTGTTTAGCATGATAGCCAGTGTCTAGGTTCCTCTATCTGTGCCACACCAGTCATTATGTTATTTGAATGCCATCCCCGACACACACACACATACACTGTAGCTGAAGGTCAAAACTCTAAAAAGATGTGGGTGGTTGTTTTGGAGAGGACAAATTTTTGTTTCTGAAACAGGGTGAAAGAGTTGAGAAACTGTAGGCCCTTGAGGAAGAGGAACCCAGGCAGGAAAAGGGGCCGACAGGCCCAATCCCTGGGATGAAGAGGGAAGAAAACAAACTGGTCAACAGGCAGAGAGCTCAGAGGGAGAAGTGGACAGAGGAGGATCTGGCTGCTCGATGAGGTTAGCCTTCCTTGCTGGGATACGGCAGGGGCAGAGCCAGGTCCCTGATCAGCCAAGGCTTCAGCCCAGCTCGGCAGAACCCGCATGGATTTGAGGGGAAGGTAACTGATGACAAATCAAAATCTGTGTTGTGTACCAGCAACATGCTGCTGTGTATCCTCTCTGCCTGGGAGATGGAGAAATCCCTCTGCCAGCTTTCAATTGGCTCATTTAATTCCCTGAACTTATGAAGTGCCTACAACAGGCTGAGATCATTAATTTAGATTACTTGCTTTAGTCTAACCACAAAGAGATGTTCTTTTAAAGAATTTATAGCTTAATGTGAGCTGGAATGAATGTTGAACATTGACTACTGTTATTTCTTTCCCAGCTCAAAGGAGAATATGGATAATGTCTACCTTCCCTGCCATCATAACTTTCCCAGAAGGCCAGCAAGCCCTTGCTTCCCAGTCTCTCATGTCTCCCTCCCCACGCTGCTACTTCCCTTCATTCCTTCTTCCTTCTCTGCATCCACCTCCACAGGCCTCAGCCCTCGCCCCAGCCCAGGCTTCACCCAAGTTCTCCCATACCGAGCCCATTTCCACTCACCCAAACACTGCATGCCTCAGTGCCCTCTTCCCTGTGGGATTTTAACTCCATAGGAGTGGACTTGCCTAGCCTGGTCCTTGTCCTTCTGAATGTCACAGCAGCCTGGTACTGCTCACAGCTACGCCACCCCACAGAGCCCCAAATCCATGCCCCGAGTGCAATCTTTCCGCCTACCTCTGCCTCCTCTCCTACTTCCCCCAACCCTGCTTTCTATCCCCACAGGGAGCACCGATCCCTCAGCCCTGCCCACTCTTCCCACACCACTATCCCCTGCAAGTCACAGTGGCACAGGCTGCTAGCCCACTGAATCCATTCTCCTTTTCTCCCTGGACACATAGCTAGAGCAGGTCTCCCAGTTCTCTATGCATCTGGGTATTGCAATGTGACTTTCAGACAACAGAACAAGTGGAAAGAACATGGGCTACCCCTACACCTTGCCTAGACAGCATGCACACACCCTCTTCCATGCACTCCTCATTACAGCTGGCTGGACTGTGAAACAATCTTAGGTGAGAGAAAATTTCTATTAAAAAATAAAAGATGGACCAGGCGCAGTGGTTCATGCCTGTAATCCTAGCAATTTGGGAGGCTGAGGCAGGAGGACTGCTTGAGCCCAGGAGTTTGAGACCAGCCTGGGCAACATAGCAAAACCTCATCTCTACAAAAAAATTAAAAAAAATTAGCCAGGCATGGTGGAGCACACCTGTAGTCCCAGCTACTCAGGATTCTGAAGTGGAAGGATCACCTGAGCCAGGGAGATCAAGACTGCGATAGCCATGATCATGCCACTTCACACCAGCCTGGGTAACAAAGTAAGACCCAACTCTAAATAAATAAAATAAAACAGACAAAATAGAGAATAACGGCTGGTGTTTGCTGTGTTTTAAGCTGTGCTGCACCCACAGCATCATAAGTGCTCCAGCTGGACAAAAGGCAAGCAGCCAAGGCTGGCTAGAACAAGGCTGGGGAGTGTGTGGACAGGTGAGAGCAGGCAGCAGCCCACACATCCTGGTCTCAGAGTAGGGGACAGTCTGGCATCTCCGGACCTGAAGGCAGAGGGTAAGCCAATGCCCCCCAGCAAGCCACAGTTAGAAAACAAAGGCAAGAGAACCAGGGTTAACAGGGGCATGCAGCACACAGACAGAGAGAACCAGCATAAGCACCTTGCGGAAGGTGGTAGGAAGGACATGGCTGACCCACACATGATACCTGTGGGAGAATGCAGCACCAGGAAGGACGGAATTAGGTTATAAGCAGTGTTAAATACACAGGTAGAGAGTCCCCCACACCCACCTCAGGTAAAATAAGGAAATTCTTATGGGATTTTAGAGCAGGGGAATACCCAGGGAATGTATTCTGGGAATAATCTACAGTGGTATGCAGAGACAAGGCAGGCGGGTGGATCAGAATCCACAAGGACACACTGTATGGGAACCTGGCCCACCCTGCTGTCTACTGGGTACCAGCCTTCAGCGTGCTCTTGGCAGATACCTTACTTCTTTGATGATGTCTCAGGATGTGTGATTAAGAAAGCAGCCAGCTATACTCATTCTGTCTTGTTAAGGGGCAGGGGTTGATCAAACCAGTCCTGAAATTTCTGAATGCAGCTTCTGGAAACACAGTCATGCCCTCAGGAAAGCTCATCCTCAAAGGAGATGGGACACTGCATTCCAGTGCAGGGATCATAGGAATGTCTTCAGGCAAGAATGAAGCTCTCCATAAACACAGAGGGAGACCAACGGGTTAGACAGGGATACTAAATGTGACTGGGACAATAGGCCATTCCTGGGCATAACTTCATTTACTATCAACATCATGAAGTCAGACTTGTGGAAGTACCAGCACAAGAAGGAAGAAACTTAAAATAGACAATGGACCCTGGCTTCCAGCTCCCACTCCCCACTTTCCACTAGAAAATGTTCATGAATGACAGCAGTAGTTTGATGGATAACTCACTCAGTCATTTGGGAGGCTTGTTTAGTTAGCTGTCCCATTCATCCACAAGCCCTCTCCTGTATTGATCTCATTTTCTTTTTTTTTCTTTTTTCTTTTTTTTGGGTTGGAGTCTCACTCTGTCACAGCCACCGCAGCCTCAACCTGTTGGGCTCAGGCAATCCTTTCACCTCAACCTTTCAAGTAGCTGGAACTACAGGCGCGTGCTACTACACCCAGCTAATTTTTTTATTGTAGAGATGATGGCTTGCCAAGTTGCCCCGACTAGTCTCGAACCCACGGGCTCAGCAATCCACTCGCCTCGACCTCCCAAAGTGCTGGGATTACAGGCTGAGACACCGAGCCCAGCCTGATCACATTTTCTACTCCCAATCACACTGGAAGGTGGGAAGTGTCATCTTCACTTTACATATCAAGAAATTAAAAGTAAATCACAGCAAAGGTGAGATTTAAGCTTTGATTTTCCAACTTTGTGTCTTTTTAACAGGCCTCTCTTATCAAATATGAATTCCTGTCAGATTCTTGGCTAATGGATGTCCAAGATGAATAAAAGTTTAGTATCTCATGAAGATAATGATTTAGTTGTGAGCAGGCATGAAAACAAATCAATATAGAAAGAGGCTAGAAGTGCTATAGGGATACCAAAGACAGGGAGATAAAGAAGTAGTCATGGCCTAAACATAGTAGACACACAAAAACTAGCCATCTGGTGAAATTCTTCAACCAATATTTATTGAGCAACTACTATATGCTAGGCACCATTCTGGGTGCCAGGGATATAGCAATGAAGGAAACAGATAAACTCCTGCCCCTAACATTCTAGCAGAGGAAGCTTACTTTCTCATATCAAATGCATGGACAGATAAAAGGACAAACGAATGGATGGAAGATGGATGGATGAATGATAGATGGATGAAAGATGGACCTAACCCTAACCCTAACCCAAACTTACATCCTTTCCTATAGGGCTTAAAGAAATGGCAGTCATTATTATCATTACTATTTGAAACAGGGCTCACTCTGTCACCAAGGTTGGAGTGCAGTGGCAAAATCATAGCTCACTGTAGCCTCAAATTCCTGGGCTCCAGTGATGCTCCAATCTCAGCCTTACAAGTAGCTGGGACTACAGGTGCATGCCACCATGCCAGGCTAAATTTTGGGGGGTTTTTTTGTAGAGACAGAGTGTCACTATGCTGCCCAGGCTGGTCTCGAACTCTTGGCCTCAAGCAATCCTTCTGCCTCGAGCACTTATTATTTTTAAATAAAATAATTTCATAAAGGCCAACTCCTAATATTTAATAAGCAAACTAAGGTGGCTGGCATTCACTGACATGCCACTCACCCAGACATGTTTGGGATCGTTATGCAACAAGCTCAGATCTTTGGGAGTTCTTATACCAAAGATTAGAAAATTACAAAAGAGTCCTAATTGGTGTCCACAACAATGAAGGAAAAACTTGTTTCCCTAAAATAGAATTGACATCCAGCACTATCAAAAGACCCAACTTAACTTACCATTTCATAAGCTTGGATTTGTCATCACCCTGAGTGTAAGGAAAAGAGGCAGTGTGCAGAATCTGCACACACTTTTTATGTGCTGTAAATGTATGTGCTGTGGTGTCAACCTCTCCCCACCCCCACCCTCGTAACCCTCTTTCCCTTCTTCCTCCCCTCCCCCATCCACATACCTCTTTGGAGCACCAGGCACATTTTGGGTGGATTAGCAGACATTCTTCACATGAGGTGGCACTGCCACTAGTGCATATGTTGAGACCTTTAGAGCAAGACAAAGGTGCACCAATTACTTCCTGGCTATAACCCTACTGATGAGGTCTTTTGATGGGTGGGACTGTGGGAGGGGAATACTTCCTTCTTTAACAGGAGACCCCTCTGAGTCTGAAGGATGCAGGGCTCTGTTCAAATTGCAGGTTAAGGCTCATTTGCTGAGGCTAAACATTAAGTTTTGAGGCATCCAAAAACATGCACACTTGTGTTAGCAACTCTCATTTCTCCTGGGCCCACTTGAATTCCCATTTCTTACCCCCATAACTCAGCAAATCCTTCCTCATTGAGGGAGAACAAGGCCCCTTTACACTTAGTCTATCAAAATGACAAAAGAACAGAAAAGAAAAGAAAAAAGAGCACATTGGCTTCATGCAGGCATCAAAAAAAAAAAAAAAAAGGCAGAAAATTCTAAATCAGATACCATGATATCAAAAGAAAAAGGCAGAAAATTCTAAATCAGATACCATGATATAAAAATCTTTCAGTGTACTGAAAGAAACCAGCATACTCCTTAAAGAAAAATGTGTCCCAGGAATACAATGTTGAATCCATTGATTCAATATATGTAGGTCAAATAAGAAAAGTCATCATTGTCTCAGTAAGTAAGAAAAAGGCTTTGGATAAAATTCAAAATCCATCCCTGATTTAAAAAAAAAAAAAAAAACACATTAGAATCAAGGAGGAGGGAGGAAGATGAGGAAAAAACAGAATCAAAGATAAAAAGGGAACTGCTACATTATCACTGTAAAGGTTACTGATGTCAGACCTAGGCCAGTCCTTCCCCTCCTGCCTCATTAACCTGGAGAGAGATCTCCTGAGCAGGCTTAACTGTAGTGGTGAGGTTAAGTTCATTGCCTTCTCTCCTTTCTCAGCCCCATCCCTCCATCCCCTACCCCTTCCACACTTCCATCCACCCCACCACCAACACACATATCATTGGTGATACCTTTCTTTTCCTCCCTCTCTGAAATATCCAGAACAGATTACTTTGGACCAAGAGAAAATTTGTAGGTTATTCATTTTCTCTGAATGAAAATTACTCTATTTGGTCCTCACAGCACTAAAAGACCCACTGGTCTCTCTTCTGGCCATTGTTTTGAATATAAAGAGAAGGGGAGAGAGGCACATTAGATGGAGGGACGGAAGGAACAGAAACCCAGGGCCACCAGCCTTAGAAAGAGGGTTATGATCTTAAGGGGTGGGGGAAGAGTCAAAAAGATGTTAAAAGGAGACAGAGTAAAGAAGACAATATAGGGAGGTGGGAGATTGCTCTCTAGTACCATTGAATAATATAAAAATATATCAGAAGACAATCAGTAGTGTTTCTATAAGCTAACAATGAACTATCTGAAAGGAACTATCTGTACGCCCATGTTCACTGCAGCACTATTCAGAATAGCCAAGACATGGAATAAACCAAAGTGTCCACAGATGGATGAATGGATCCAGAAAATGTGGTACATACACACAATGAAATGTTATTTAGCCTTTAAAAAAATGAAAAAAATTCCATCATTTGTGACAACATGAAAGAACCTGGAAGACATTATTAATCCAGGCAAATAAAGAGAAATATTGCATTATCTCACTTATAAGTGTATGGAATTTTTAAAAGTTGAACTCATAGAAACAGAGTAGAATGGTAGTCACCAGAGGCTGGTTGGGGTGGGGGGCAGTTGGGAAGATGGGTAAAGAGTACTAAGTTTTAGTTAGGAAGGATGAGAGGATGAATAAGTTCTAGAGATCTACTGTATAGAACAATGATTATAGTTAATAATAATAGGCCGGGCTTGGTGGCTCAGCCTGTAATCCCAGCACTTTGGGAGGCCGAGGCAAGTAGATTGCCTGAGCCTGCGGATTCGAGACTAGCCCGGGCAACTTGTTGAAACCTTGTCTCTACGATAAAAATCAAAAATTAGCCAGATGTGGTAGCGTGAGTCTGTAGTTCCAGCTACTTGGAAGGCTGAGGCAGAAGGATCGCCGGAGCCCAGCAGGTGGATGCTGGGATGGTCGTGAGCGTGCCACTGCACTCCAGCCTGGGTGATGGAGTGACTCCAACTCAAAAAATAATAATGATGATGATGATGCGTTATATGCTGGGTGTAGTGACTCACACCTGTAATCCTAGCACTTTGGAATGCTGAGGTGGGAGGATCGCTAGAAGCCAGGAGTTTGAGAACAGCCTAGGTAACATAGCAAGACCCCTCTCTAAAAAATAGAGTTTAAATTTCTATATTCCTACTAATAAGTAGTACTTGACATCCCACCTGTGACTGCAATGAACTTTAGCCATGTTTAAAATACATATTTAAGAAATGGGCTGGGCTTGGTGGCTCAGCCTGTAATCCCAGCACTTTGGGAGGCTGAGGCGAGTGGACTGACTGAGCCCATGGGTTCAAGAACCACCAGGGCAACTTGGCGAGACCTCGACTCTACAATAAATCAAAAATTAGCCAGGCATAGTAGCGAGTGCCTGTAGTTCCAGCTACTTGGAAGGCTGAGGCAGAAAGACCACCTGAGCCCAGCAGGTCGAGGCTGCGGTGGCCAGAAGCATGCCACTGCACTCCAGTCTGGGCAACAGAGTGAAACTCCAACTCAAAAAAAAAAAAGAAATAATAATGTGTTACAGACTTGAAACTTGCTAAGAGAGTAGATCTTAAATACTCTCACCACAAAAAAAAATAACAATGTGATGGATATGTGAATTAGCTTGATTGCAGTTATCAATTCAAATGTATACATATAACAAAACATCATAATGTATTCTGTAAATATATACAACTTTTACTTACCAACTATACCTCCATACAACTGGAAAAAGAAAATAAAATATAAAAAAGTAAAAGAGAAGAAGTACCAAAATAGAGTAAAAAAGGACATCTTGAAATACTAGTTTTCCTAATTTGCTCATTTGACCTCCCTGCTTCTCCTGTGTCACTAGCAGAAAAAGCCCACAGAAATCATAAATGGCAAAAGAGCTGGCTGGGCAAGTTTGGGGTGACCAAGAAGCTGCACTGTATCACCCCAGGGACATTAGAAGGAAGAAACACCAGCCAGGCTCGGTGGCTCAGCCTGTAATCCCGCGCCTTGGGAGGCTGAGGTAAGGGGACTGCCTGAGCCCGCGGGTTCGAGACCCACCTGGGCAACTTGGTGAGACCTCATTTCTACAATAAATTTTTTTAAAAATTAGCTGGGTGTGGTAGCGCATGCCTGTAGTTCCAGCTACTTGGAAGGCTGAGGCGGAAGGACCGCCGGAGCCCAGCAGGTCAAGGCTGCGGTGGCTGGGAGCGGCCACTGCACTCCAGTCTGGGTGACAGAGTGAGACTCCAACTCAAAAAAAAAAAAAAAGAAGGAAGAAACACCAAATGCGATAGAAATGGCAGCTGGACAGAAGGGGAGCAAGAAACAGACAGGACCTAAGAGGCTGGGAAGACAGGAAGGTAGGCTTTGGGAGCCCACAGATGGTGGAGACAAAAATTTCAATCAGTCAGGACCTTGGGCCTCCTCATTTTCATCTACCTCACCCAGGGAGGCCTGCAGCAGGAGTCCCCCTGGTGCTGCTGGGACCCACCCACTGTGCACTTCAGCAGGAAGGTTCAGGCCCAAACACGGTCCAAGAAGGCCTGAGAACACAACCACTGGGAAGCTGGGCCTGCCTGCGCCCCCTTGCTGACAACCTCCTTCTAATTTTAAAACGAATCCACTCAATCAATTTTCAAATAGGCACTTAAGTCTTTAAAAACAAGAGTATGTATGGGAAATCAGTTGCAGAACACTGGCTCCATTTTTTTGGTCAAATTCCCTTACCTGCCAGAAACCACCATCTGAAGAGGGAAAATAAAATCTAAAAGTTACTTTCCTCAATCTTATCAAATACAAACTCACACTCTTGTGGTATGTGATTTTCTTTGATGTATAAAATCACTTCCATAAAATTGTAGCACCTGGAGCTAGGATTGTTTTAAGATGAGCTAGTTAAATTACCTCATTTTATAGATGAAAATGTGAGAAAATGATGGTTTATGACTTGAAATAAGAGGCCTATCTACAAGAAAGAGTTCAGAGAGGTCCTGGCCAGCAATTGCCCACACAGGATGCCTGCCTAGTGGTCCCTGCACCATCCCAGACACAGGCAGGGTTGTTGTGACCCGCTGAATTCCAGGGTCCTTTGGAGGGACATGTCTTCTTTTTTTTTTTTTGAGTCAGAGTCTCGCTCTGTCGCCCAGGCTGGAGTGCAGCGGCACACTCACAGCCACCACAGCCTCGACCTACAGGACTCAGGCACTCTTTCTGCCTCAGCCTTCCAAGTCGCTGGAACTACAGGCATGCGCCCACGTAATTTTTTGATTTATTGTAGAGATGAGGTCTCATCATGTTGCCCAGGCTCGTCTCAAACCCCTAGGCTCAGGCAATCCTCTCACCTCCACCTCCCAAAGTGCTGGGATCACAGGCATGAGCCACCATGCCTGCCTTGGAGGGACATCTCTAACAGCCCTTCGGTCAGAAAGGAATTTGAGATTGAAAGGCCTCACTTAGGATTCTGCTCAAAGCCACATAAATTCATAAACAATACTTTCTAATTATCAGAGCCTCATCACTGAGCTCTGGGAACTTGGCTTGGGACAATAAGAGCTTCTCAGTTCTGATTCAGACCAGACTGGGCTTTGGTCGTCTGGTCTACCAGTCTAAAAGACCTTGAACACGCTACTAAAGAGGTTCAAAGGATATGACAGTCACCTACCTGCTATGAAAACATGTTGAATAATTGAAAAAAAAATTAAGTCATGTTGCATTACTAATTAGTTCTACTCTTATCAAATATTCACATGCAATAGCAAAGTAGTTTGACTGCACTCACAATGACTGCCCTAAAATTAGGTTGCTGTTGGGACAAATTCAAGTTCAAGAAACTCTGCACTAAGCACATCCTAAAAGCGGAGCACTGGACTAGGAGATGCCAGAGATACGCAGGTGAATGACCCAGGAGCTCACAGTGCGCCAGGTACCAGGCAGGAGCTCCAGGATCCAAAACCATAGGCTGTATGCTGATACGCCACAGTGCCAGAGTTACTCCCTTTGGCATCTCTCTTCTCTCCACCTATTAATATTTCAGAGAGTTTGTACTTGGATGGATGAGTCACTCGGCACCAATAAGCATTCTGAAAAGGAAGGAAGCAATGAAAAAAAAGAAGTAGCTGGAGTTCACAAATGTCAGAGTGTTGTGTCTAGGTCATGGAAACAGGCACTAGCAGCCCAGACAATGGCCACATCTCATCTGGGTCGCTGTTTGCATAGTGACTACTCCCAGCTCAACTTCAATTCCCTATAGTGCTTTTGCTTAATGTCCACGAAGCCTGGGGTTTACTGCAAACTGTAATCTAAAAATATGTTCTTCTTCCAAAACTCATTGACTCACCCCTCTCTTTCATTAATCATATCCAGGCAGCCACCATGTCCGGCCGATCATTCCTTCAAGATGTATGAAATGTTTATCTTAATCCAACCCTTCCTACCTGTCCCCTCCAACCCAAAAAGCCCAAGCCAGGCCCTCTGGTCTAGATTCCTGATATAGCTTCCTGGCTGGCCTCCCTCCATTCAGTCTTTCTCTGCTTCTGTGGACTCCATGTGTCCAAGGTCAGACAACAACTACTGAAGCATATGTCTGTAGTTGGAGTTTCCTGATTCAAAATATTCAGTGGGATAGCAGAAGTACAGAAGTGGGTACCAAGCTGGACTGGCCTTTCTGGCTTGAAGACACAATGTCCTGCAGCACTTCTCCCCATTCCCTCAACTAGGCCTCCACATTTGTCACACAATGAAGATTTTCAGTGCAGAATCTAGCAACTAAATAGTCATATGTCTAAATGTTACCACAAAATGGAAATATACCATAGGAATATCAGTTCTTATCTTAGACAGTCATTCTGAACATCAGACATCTGCAGAACATCGAGCGAAATCAGCTTTTACAGATATGACTTCTGTATATATATTTTTTGAGTTGGAGTCTCACTCTCTCGCCCAGGCTGGAGTACAGTGGCACGCTCATGGCCACATCAGCCTCGACCTGCTGGGCTCAGGCGAGCCTTCCTCCTCAGCCTTCCAAGTAGCTGGAAGCACAGGCATGCGCCACCATACCCAGCTAATATTTTTATTTATTGTAGAGACAAGATCTCGCCATGTTGCCCAAGCTAGTCTCAAACCCACAGGCTCAGGCAATCCTCTCACCTCCACTTCCCAAAGTGTTTGAATTACAGGCATGAGCCACCATGCCCAGTAACTTCTATTTTTAAAATACCAATTCATACGATGGGTTACTATACAGCTATAAAAAATGAGCATGGTCTCTGTATAGTGATATGAAGTTTACCCCCAGTATATTACTAAGTTAAAAATTAAAAGCAAGATAAGTAACAGTATGCTTAGTGCCCCCTTTGAATAAAAATAGGGAGGGATATTTGTAACACCTGCATAGAAACACTCTAGCTATATAAGAAACTTAATAGGAATAATCTGTGTAGAAAAGTGAGTCAAAAAAATAACTTGGGCTTATGGGCAAACAAAAAAGAGAGATTTCTCATGGGATACTAGTTATAATTGTGAAAATTATGTAAATATATTATCTATTAAAAGTTAATTTTGCCAGGCTCGGTGGCTCAGCCTGTAATCCCAGCACTTTGGGAGGCCAAGGTTAGTGGATTGCCTGAGCCCGCGGGTTCGAGACCTGCCAGGGCAACTTGGCGAGACCTCATCTCTACAACAAATCAAAAAAAAATTAACCGGGCATGGTAGCGCGCGCCTGTAGTTCCAGCTGCTTGGAAGGCTGAGGCAGAAGGATCGCCGGAGCCCAGCAGGTCGAGGCTATGGTGGCTGGGAGCGGCCACTGCACTCCAGTCTGGGTGACAGTGAGACTCCAACTCAAAACAAACAAACAAATAAAATAAAATAAAAATTAATTTTAAAAATTATTTGATCGCCTGTATGGACTGCCTCCAAAAACCCATAACTCTGTCTAATCATGGGAAAGAACATCAGACAAATCCTAACAGTGGACAATCTACAAAGTCTCTAACCAGTCTTTCTCAAAATTGTCAAGGTCATCAAAAATAGGGAAAAGACTGAGAAACTGTCACTGCCAGAGGAAGCCATGGAGACATGACAACTCAATGCATTGTGGTATCCTGGATGGAATCCTAAAACAGAAAAAGGACATTAGGACATTGGGCAAAAAGTAAGGAAATCTAAAAAGCTGATGAACTTTAGTGAGTTATAGTGGATTATAATATATCGATATGGTTCATTAATTGTAACAAATGTACCATAGTAGTATAAAATGTTAATAACAGGCAAAACTGGGTGTGGGGTATATGGGAACTCTTTGTATAATCTTCTCAATTCTTCAGTAAATCTAAAACTTTTCTAAATTTTTAGAAAGCTTTATTAAAATGCTATTCAAATCACGGGGGGAGGGGAAGGAACAACTAAGTACCCAGCGTTGTGGCTATGTCAGGAACCTAAAGGTAAATGGGCCCAGGTTAATTCACCAAGGCACCTGCAGCACCCAGTCTCTCTAATAGAATGGGCCATAAGACTAAGGGAAGGAGGGGCTAATTCTGTTCCACCCAAGGGACGCAGAGAAGAAGGGGGACCTTTGGGCTGGAATTACTGGATGAGGAGAGGCACAAAGACTTTCTGGGCATGAAAGATTTGTCCTGCCATTTGTTGGCTATATGATCTTGGGCAAATGACTTTACCCTTTCAGATCTCAGCTTCCTCATGCAAACAATTCAGAGGGTGGATCAGATAGCTCTATCATGAAAACCAGCTCAAAAAAAAAAAAAAAAAAACACCTGACACATTACAATGGGGTCTTTCCCGGGATGCTTTCTTCCAAATAAGCCACAAGCACAGTCCCTGACTTCAAGGCTAGCTGTAGAAGGCAGTGGGGAGGTGAGGATGGAGGACGGGATGGGTTTCCCCCTTCACCTCCCAATCACTAAGACTCATGTTCATCCATTAGTTATTCAACAAACATGTACCAGGCACTGTTCTAGGCATGGAGGACACAATGATGAATAAACCAGACAAACTCCCTTCCTCAGGGAGCTTACATCTTGGTTAGGGGAGAATTCTAGTTGGGGGAAATGAGGGAGACAGTGAACAAGTTAAGTTGGTTCATTAGATGGTGACACATGCTAAGGAGAAAAATCAAGGAAGGAAAAGACATGAGAAGAATGTGGGGAGGAGGCTGCAGCTCTAGCTGGGAGTGGCCAGGGACAACTTGGCTGAGCAGGAGTCACTGAGAAAAGGTTTGTGGTGTGGAGGAAGCCAGCCATGCAGATGTCTGGGAGAAGTGTATCCAGGCAGGCAGATGTGGTGGTGAAGCATGGTTGGTACACTAGAAGGACTGGGGAAATGGGGGCTGCTGGAGGGGTGCTGGTGTTGCCAGAGTGAAGGATGCCAGGAGAAAGTGGCAAGGGAAAGTCAGGGAAGTGAGGGGAGAGTTCACAGAGCCCCGCAGGCCACTGTGTGGACTCAGGGAAGCCACTGAAGGCTTTAAGCAGAGTGACATAATCTGATTTGAGCTTTAACAGGATCACTCTGAGTGACAGCTGAGAATAACTAAAGGGAACAAGTGGAGAGGTAGGTACCAGCTCTGCAAGAGACAAGCAACCACTTCTGGAAAACTCTGGCAGAGAGGGGAGGGAATTCAGTAAAGAGAGTAAAGAGAGGACAGGTTACACTGCAGCGCCCCCAAGCATCCACCACAGGGGATGAGTCAAGCTAGTCTTGGAGCAAACTTCATGTGGCCCAGGAAGCGAGGCCTGCATTCAGTAAAAGCAAGAAGAAGCCTCACAAACAAGTGGGTGCCCCTCAATAAAGCGATCCTTGACATTTATAAAGGCCATTAATCCCATTCCAAATGGAAAGAAGGAAAACAAACCACGGCAATCGGTTTCCCAAAGCCCTTGGCTCCAGCCAACTGAAAATACCTGTGAAAAGAGACCCTATCCCATTAACCCCACTGCACACTGCCATGTGAAAGAGGTCTTATATTTAAGTACTGTGTAATTGTCCCACATTACTGATATCGTTAAAACTGCTCAGAATATTTCCACGACCAGGCTGAAGAAGAAAAAGTAGTTACCAGGGCAGGCAGGCACAAAGGGCCTTTTGCCAAACTACTTAGATATTTTAATTCCCCGTTGCCTCAGTAGCTAAATAAGCATGGAGAACAAGCAGGCGAGGAATACTAATTAGAGCTAATTAGACCCTGCCCTCTTCTGCCTCAATCCCCTTTATAAAAAGTCCCCCTTGCTGGGCTCGGTGGCTCAGCCTGTAATCCCACGCCTTGGGAGGCTGAGGTGAGTGGATTGCCTGAGCCCACGGGTTCGAGACCCGCCTGGGCAGGCGAAACCTCATCTCTACAATAAAT
>CAUYQG010166273.1:0-12370 GCA_963574415.1 Tarsius wallacei
GGGAGTTGGAAAGGCAAAACCACCAAAACCCCAACTTCAGCAGAAGAATCCAGATCACCAAGACAAAAGCCCAAAAACAGGACATAGAAGACAAAAATATCATAAGAAATCAATAAAACAAAAATCTGGTCCTTTGAAAGATTAAGTAAGATTGACCGACCCTTAGCCAGATTGACCAAGTAAAAGAAAAAGCCCTAACAAGTACAATTACAACACAAAAGATGAAGTCACAACTGATCTCAAAGAAATTCAAAAAATTATCAGAGGGTACTATACACACCTGCATGAACAAACTCAAGAATCTAAATGAAATGAAGGACTTTCTGACATCACACAACCTTCCAAGGTTGAAACAATAAGAAATTGAAACCTTCAACAGACCAATAACAACCCAGGAAATTGACTACACCATAAGAAAGCCCCCCCCCCGCGAAAACAAGACCCCTGGGCCTGCTGCTTTCCCAATTGAATTTTCGGAAAGATGGAACCTTCCCCAAATCATTTTATGAAGCTAACATCACACTAATACACAAACCTGGTAAAGACCCAACAAGGAAAGAGAATTACAGACCAATCTCCTTGATGAACACAGATGCAAAAACTCTCAACAAGATTCTAGCAAATAGAATCATTTCAAGAATCAAACACCACGACCAAGTTGGCTTTATTCCTGGGATGCAGGGCTGGTTCAACATTCATAAAACCGTAAGTGTAATTCAGTGCATCAACAGATATAAAAACAAGAACCACATGATCATATTATTGGACACAGAAAAAGTTTTTGACAAAATCCAGCATCCCTTCTTGATAAAAACTCTTGGACATCTAGGAATAGAAGGAACATTTCTTAAAGCAGTAAAAGTCACCTATGATAAATTCACAGCCAATATACTGCTCAATGGACAAAAGTTAGAAGCATTTGCCTTGAAAACTGGAACAAGACAAGGGTGCCCACTCTCATCCCTCCTGTTCGACATAATATTAAAAGCCCTAGCCAGAGCAATCAGACAAGAGAAGGAAATAAGGGATGTCCAAATAGGAAAAGAGAAAGTTAACTTCTTCTTTGCAGACGATATGACCCTATATCTTGAAAGTCCAAAGGAATCCATCAAAAATCTCCTAGCATAGAGATTTTTGCCAAATGACTTTGGCAAAAATTAATGTGCAAAAAACAGTTACATTTTTATACTCCAACAAACAGGCAGAGAACCAAATAAAAAATACAATCCCATTCACAATAGCCACACACAAAAATAAAATACCTTGCCATCTTCCTAACCAGAAAAGTTAAAGACCTTTACAATGAAAACTAAGAAACACTGTTCAAATAAATCAAAGAACAGATGGAAAGAACAAAGAACAAGTGGAAAAATATTCCATGCTCATGGATTGGAAGAATCAATATTGCTAAGATGACCATCCTGCACAAGGCAATCTACAGACTCAATGCAATACTCATTAAATTACCAGCATCATTCTTCTCAGACCTGGAAATACCAATAGAGAAATTCATATGGAAACAAAAATGACCACAAATAGCCAAAAGAATCCTCAGCAACGGAACAGGATAGAGATTCCGGAAGCAAAACCTCAATTTCTCAACCAACTCATCTTCAAAAAAGCCTCCACCTTCAACCACTGAGGAGAGGAGACCCTATTTAGTAAATGGTGCTGGAAAACAGCTGAACAATGCAAGAGATTGAAACAGGACCCTTACCTATCACCAGACACAAAAACCAATTCTAAACGGGTCAAAGACCTACATGTAAAACTTCAAACTATAAGAATCTTAGAAAACACAGGAGATATCCTTATGCATGTTGGAATAGGCAACTAATCCCTGATCATAACCCCCAAAACATGTGCAATAGGAGATAAGATAGACAAGAGAGACTTCATCAAACTAAAAAGCCTTTGCAAAGCAAAATAAACCACCAAGAGAGAATGGGAAAAAAATATTTGCCAACTGTATATCTGACAAAGGCCTAACATCCAGGATCTACAAGTAACTCAAAAGAACAAAAAGGAAAAAAAAAGTGGACAAAAGATATGAATAGACACTTCTCAAAAGAAGACACACAACCAATAGATACATGCAAAAATGCTCAGCTTCACTAATCATCAGAGAAATGCAAATCAAAACCACCTAACACCAGGAAGGATGACCATTGTCAATACATCAAAAAACAGATGTTGGTGTGGGTGCAGAGAAAAGGGAATGCTTCTACACTCCTGATAGGAGTGCAAACTAGTACAATCTCTATGGAAAACAGTGTGGTGATTTTTAAAGAGCTAAAAACTGACCTTCCATATACCCCAGCAGTCCCCCTACTGGAAATATACCTGGAGGAAAACAAATTACAAAAAAGACACATGCACATGCATGTTCATTGCCACACCATTCACAATAACAAAAACATGGAACCAACCCTGCTGCCCTTTAAAAGTGAACTGGATAAAGAAAATGTGGTACATATACACAATGGAGTATTATATAACCATAAGGAAGGACAAAATTATGAACTTTGCAGCAAGTTGGATGGATTTAGAGTTCATCATACTCAGTGATCTATCCCAGAAATAAAGAACAAACCACATCTCTTAACTTATAAGTGGGTCCTGAACATTTATCACAATACTAGAAGAAAAGGATCAGCGGTAGTAGGACATTGCAGGGAAGGGGAAAGTGGGGGACATGTAACCTCACTAAGGGTACTGAATCCTAAACCCGGTGAAGAGAGGTCCAAATGGAGACCAAACTTCACCTGCTTGTAAACCACTGATGTCCCTAATCCTGACTTGTACCCACATCTTAATAATAAAACAAAGTGAAAAAGAGAGAGAGAGAAAATAATCAGGCAGCTATTCTATAATAGTCTACCTCTCATGGGCAAGTTGCATTTTATTTAGATGAGGTAGATTATTTTTTATACAGAAAATTTCATCAAACAAATGAGGAACATTAGAAATTTTTAAAAATCATTATTTTGTAAGTCTAATGGAGTAATTTTTTCATATAGTTATCATCAATGATTGCAATCATTTTCTGACGTTTGATGGGAGAATTCACACTGAAGCCTCAAGCTGTCACTGACCAGTTTCTTTCTGAATAAATATGGAGCATCGCCATGCTCAGTGAAGTATTTTTACTAAAAAAGTTGATTCTGAGTCTAAACAAGCCTATAGCACTAATTCCCATTTACAAAAATATATTGAGAATGACACTATGAGGAAGTAAACAAAATCCAGTGAGTGGGACAATTGCCTCCATAGCAAAGGGAAAGGGAAAAAAGGGAACCATCAAGTTAAATAACATTTAGACCTTGTTTAGATTTTGATTCAAACAAATTAACTATAACAATTTTCAAGAAAATTGAAGGAATATAACTACTTTATAATTCATCATTTTTCTACTTCATGTAGAAAGAATGTATATTTTTCAATAGTTTTTTTAAACTTATAAAGGAAAATTTAAAGAACAAACATAAGCTATGTATGCTTAGTCTATAATGTTTCCCTCATTTACCTACTTGACTTTCTGGATTTAATTTTAATTTCATCCAACCACTTTTCCCCCACACTTTGGAAGAGATAACATTCAAACAGTGGTCTCATCATCACTGGCAGGTGATTTTCTGATTCTAATAATCCTGCTTATTCTTGAAGGTTATTCTCCCCTACTACTTTTACTGAATTGTTTAAACCCAGACATTGTTTAACAATTAAGTAGCAGCCGGGCTCGATGGCTCAGCCTGTAATCCCAACACTTTGGGAGGCCGAGGCGAGTGGACTGCCTGAGTTCACGGGTTCGAGACCCACCCGGACAACTTGGTGAGACCTCATCTCTACAATAAAAAAAAAAAAAAAAAATTAAGTAGTATAATCTTATCTCTAAGGAACAGTTTTTTGTAGACTCAATATTACCAGCAGAAATAAATACTTACTCCTTAATGAAAATAAGAAAACAGGTATGGTAGATATTTCACCACTCAGAGTTTTTTGATTTTGTACTGTCCAGTAGCATTCTGTGAATGTGTTATCTCATCTACAATTATACCTCTTCTTTAATATAAATCCTACAAAAATCACATTATTTTCATAAGCTCACCAAACTGATGTACCTAATTTGAACATTTAACAAAAAAGCTACCTTTGATCACAACTAAAATGTAGATTATGAAATGTCTTACATCCAGAAGGTTCTTCTTTACTATTTACCAAATAAGCATCATGGATTTTGAATACATAAAGACCAAAGACATCCCTGTCAACTATTTTATACATGTAGTCCCAATATTGCTATTATAGGAAACTGCTTTAAAAAAAAAAAAGAGTACTTTTTCATTTTATCTTAATACACAAAGATTTTATTTATGAAGTCTTTCATGTATTTATATGCAAATAGTGTCTTTCTTTGATGTTTCACATTCTGAAGCAAAGAAGACATGTTTTGCCTCGGGCACTTTGATCACATTATGAGCTTTATGGAGACAGACAATAATATATTGTAGTACTTTTAAAGAAGTCTTGTAAAGACTGTATAGTTAACCTGTTCCTGTTGACAAAATTCTGGTGTAGAAAAGCCTTTTTAATGTGAACGATTTAGAAACTTACAGATTTGTTTTACTAAGATACATTAAAGTTTTGGGATATATTTATTATGAACAAAGAATACAAGTATAAAATATTTATTAAAATGTATGCTTTAAGAAGTTGATTTTACTCTTTAATGAAGGAAATTAAATTTTAGGCAATTTAATATATTTATATTCACATACATGTACCACATATATACATATGTACTTACCCACCTATATACATCTATAGACAACATCAGTATACATACATGAACACACACTCTGCAGGTTACACTCTGCAAATAAGAAAATTAAGTCTTGCTTTTCAAAGCTAATATAAAATTATTATACAGTTAACTTTCATTATCTTCAAGTTTATATATAATCATGGTATAGTTTTAAAAAAAATTAAAAATCATTATTTCTAAGAGAGGCTTTAAAATGACTGACTACATGCATCTGGTACTTGCTTCTTCCAAGGAGAGGAATCAAAGTAGAGGCTAGATAATGACATCGTGAATGAATAGATCATCTAAGAGAAAACACTGGAATTCAACAGAGATGTGACAGTGAGTACTGAAAGCAAGGAAGAAGAAAACCGTGAGGCAGCCTATTCAGCCAGGAAGGGATGTAAGTCTGGAGAGGCTTTCTCATGCGGGGAAAAGGAAAAGTGAGACCCCCCCACACACACTCCAGCAGTCCACATTTCCTCCAAGGACTCCTGCAATCTTAGCCATGGGGGCGCCCTTCAACCCTTGTGGACCCTGAGTAACATAGGAAGTTGCCTGGATAAAGGCATTGCTCCAAAGAGGAGCTCATGCTGGGTCTCACAAACTTCCAAATTCTAAGCAGCTGCAGCGTGGAGCCATTTTGAGATCCCAGCCACCATCAGACTATTCTATGTGAGAGCCGCAGGCTGCAACTCCCACCACTCCTGCAGAGGAGCAGCATCACATTTTCACTGCCCTGAAGACAAAGTCCATTGCCCTCAATGGTTACCATTGCTGATTGCTCTGGAGGGGAAGTGCAAGCAAAGCTCACGATCTTCATCTGCCTACCTATGACAGCTCCTAAGGAAAGAAAGTTCATCCTCTCCAGTAGAAGGGCCTTTGCACAGCCACTGCCACCCATACTTGAGAATTTTGTTGGCAGCCTGGGGCTCACTCTGCTACTACTTATCACAGCCCGTGCCTACACACAAGCATGAGGGGCCCTGGGGCTAGATCCATCTGACCCAGTTCCACCCCCTGTACTGGAGCACACTTCTCAGGGACTTGGGGATTGCCTAGCCCAGTTCACTTCTGGTGGTGCATGAGCACTTCTTTCAGGGTTTGAGGTTGGGCCCACGCAATCAGCCACTACCATCTCAGCTAGCATCCATCCACACATAATACCTGGAATCTGGGACCATGCTTTCCAACCTGTCACAGATACCACCAAAACCAGTGTAAACTGCTTGGGTGGGGAGTTGTCCTACAAACTGCTACTACCATCCCCCATGCCATGCCTGCTGCTCAAAAGCTCAAGTACTTGCCTACCGGCATGATCTACCACTTCTATTATGACACCTAAGCAAGCCACTTGCAGGTTCCAAAATCAGCCTACCAATAACCACCAATATTGATGCCAGTAAAAATTTCACCACAGTCTCCACTGACAGCCACACCCTAAGTCACCAAGAGTGTCACAGACACCACTGAATGGTGTTTCCGGCAAAGAAATCATACAGAGACCATACTACTGCATGCACCTAGAATCAAAGCCAAAGTGCACTGCCCAGCCAAAACCATAGATACATCCTCAGGAAAAAGTCCTCTCCAACAAACGCAAGTTCAGAAAATTTGAATAAGCTATTGTTACACCAGATGCACAGTATCAATATAAGGACAAAAGAAACATGAAAAGGCAAGAAAATATGATACCTCCATAGCAACACAATAATATAAAAAAGATATTTACAAAATCCTCCCCAAGAAGAAACTCAAAATGTATATACTAAATAATTTCAGTGAGATTCAAAAGAATTCTAACTAATGATAATAATAAAATAAAAATCAGAGAAACAGTTCAGTATATGAATAAGAAATTTACCAAAGATATAGATATAAAAAATAATCAAACAGAAAGTTTGGAACTGAAGAATTTATTGACTAAAATACCAAATGTATTGAAAAATTTATACAATAAAGTACATCAAGAAGAAGAAAGAATTTCAAAACTTAAAGCCAGGTCTTTTGAAAGAATACAGTCAGGCAAAAGTGTTTTTAAAAGAATAAAAAATAACATATGGGACTCCAAAAAGTAACAAAATATTCAAATTGTCAGTGTGCTAGAAGGTAGACAGAGAACAAAAGGGTTAACAAAATGATTTTTTAGAAAATAGACCAAAATTTTTCAAGTATAGCAAGAGTTTTAGACATCCAGATACAAGAGTCTCAGTGATCACCAAACCAATGAGATCTTCTCCACAGCATGCTATAATCAAATTGTCAAAATAAAAAACAAAGAGAAAAATTTAAAAACAAGAGAAAAGCACGTAGTCAGGTATAAAGGAACCCCATGACAACAACAGCAGATTTCTCAAAAGAAACCTGACAGATCAGGAAAAAAGGGATGATATATTTAAAGTGCTGAAATAAAATAACTGCCAGATAGGAATAATACATATAGCAAAATTATCCTACATAAGTAAAGGAGAAACATAGTATTGCCCAGATAAGCAAAAGCTGTGAGACTTCATCACCACTAGCACAGACCTATAAGAAATTCTTAAGAGAGTCATACACCCAGAAGTGAAAGAACAATAATTACTGTCATGAAAACACATGAAAATATGCAAAAAACTCCAAAGAGCAAACACAAAAACAAGGAAAAAAACCTCATATGTTGCAACTATAAAAGAACACCAAACTACAATGAAAAACATTAAGAAACAATAAAACAATGGATATATAAAAAATCAGAAATCAATGAATAAAATGACAGGAATAAGCCCTCATATATCAATAATAAACTTAAATGTATATGGATTAAACTTTCAATTTAGAAGATGTATACTGCCTAAATGAAAAAAAAGTGACCCAACTGTGTGCTGCATACAAGAAACATAGTTGAACCTATAAAGACACATATAGACTGCAAGTAAAGGGATGAAAAAAGATATTCTATGCATATGAATAGCAAAAGTAAGCAGGAATAGCTACATGTACATCAGATAAAACAGATTTTTTAATCAAAACCACTAAACAGAGACAAAAAGGTCATTATATAATGATAAAGTGGTTAATTCAACAATTTCATAAAACAATTATAAACACACATGCAACCAAAATCAGAAAACCAGATATAAAAAGCAAATATTATCAAATCTAAAGAAAGAGAGTCTCCAAAACAATAATAGTTGGAGACTTCAACTCTCAGCATTAGACAGAGCATCTAGACAGAAAATTACCAAAGAAACATTAAATTTAAGCTGCATATTAGATTAAATGAATCTAACACATATATACTAAACATTTCATTCAACAGCTGCAAAAAGACATTATTCTCATTAGCACACAGAATATTCTCTAGGAGAGAGCATGTGTTAAGACACAAAATACATCTCAGGTCGGTGCAGTGGCTCAAGCCTGTAATCCCAGCACTTTGGGAGGCCAAGGTGAGAGGATTACCTGAGCCCAGGGGTTCGAGGCCAGCCCGGGCAACTTAGCAAGACCTCATCTCTACAATAAATCAAAAAATTAGCCAGGCGTGGTGGCATGTGCCTATAGTTCCAGCTACTTGGAAGGCTGAGGCAGAAGGATCGCCTTAGCCCAGCAGGTCTAGGCTGTGATGGCCGTGAGTGTACCACTGCACTCCAGTCTGGGCATGAGAGTGAGACTTCAACTCAAAAAGAATAAAAAACTCAACAATTTTTTATAAATCAAAATAATATCAAGTATCTTCTCAGACCACAATGATCTAAAAGTAGAAGTCAATAACAAGACAAACTTTTGAACTGCACAAATACATGGAAATTAAACAACATGCTTCTGAATAACCTTTGGGTCAAGGAAGATATTAAGAAAATTTTTAAATGTATTGAAATGAATAAAAATTGAAACACAATGTACCAAAGCCTATGGGATGTAACAAAAGCAGTGCCAAGAGACAAAGTTATGTCAATAAATGCCTACATCAAAAAAGTAGAAAGCTTTCGAACAAGCAATCTGAAAATAAACCTCAAGGCACTAGAAAAGCATGAAAAAACTCACCCAAAATAAGTAAAAGAAAATAAATAATAAAGAGCAGGGCAGAACTAAACAAAATTGAGACTAAAAAAGGGTAAACAATATGCATAAGATACTTTCTAGAATAAACAAGAAAAAAGAACTAAATAAACAAAATCAGAGAATAAAATATTACAACGGATATCACAGAAATGTAGGAGATCATCAGAGACTATTATAAACAACTATATACTAAAAAAGTAGAAAACTTAGAGGAAGTGAATAAATGTATCAACATATACAACTTAGCAAGCTTGAATTAGGAAGAAATTTTAAAAGCCGAACAAACCAAATACAAAAGATCAAATCACAACTGATCCTGAAGAAATGCAAAAGATTATCAGACATTACTATGTACACCAATATGGAAACAAACTTGATAACCTAAGTGAAATGGAGGACTTTCTGACATCACACAACCTCCCCAGGTTGAAACAAGAAGACATTGAGACACTAAATAGACCAATAACAACACAGGAAATTAACTCTGTCATAAGAAAACTACCTACAAAAAAAAGTCCTGGACCACATGGCTTTCCAGCAGAATTCTACAAAACGGAGGAGGAGGAGCTGATACCAACCCTATTGAAAGTATTCTAGACAATTGAGAAAGAAGGATCTCTCCCCAAATAATTTTACGAAGCTAACATCATACTGATACCCAAACCAGGTAAAGATTCAATTAAAAAAAGAGCTACAGGCCAATATCCCTTATGAGTATAGATGCAAAAATTCTCAATAAGATTCTAACACAGTACAGCTTCGTCCACCAGTTCAAGTTGTCTCCTGCTGTTGAAAGCAGTGCCGTGCCTGAAGCCACCACCAGGACACCTCAGCTGAGTGAGGCCTCCCAGCGGCAGAGCAAGGTCCCCCGGTTGCAGAGCAAGGCCCCCCCAGCGGCAGAGTGAGGCCGGTGCTTTCAGGAGATGTGATTCCTGGGCACCTGGCTGGTGTTTCCAAGAATTTGGCGACCTCTCTTCATCCTTGAGATCAGGATCCAGCCTGCTGAGACCTAACCATGAAACACTATACCTTCCAGTTACCAAGACTGCTCAATCTGTCTTCAGTTTTTAACTCTTTTCTGAGCATCAGACATATCTCACTAAGATTTGACAGTACAATCCTATGATGCCTTAAGAGACCATGGATAACTTCAATGTGACAGATAGTACTGCAAGCTTTATTATTCCTCCAAAACTTCAGAAGTTGAGTAGAAGAATGCATCCCAAGAAATAACAACAGTGGTGTTCAGTGGGAGCCAGTAAATAAGTGAGATCTGTGCCTTAACTGATGGGACACTCTGAGAGCAAGAGATGCCAGAAGCAGTCCTGAGTGGTAGTTGGGAACAATACTTTCAAGTTGTGTTCTCAGCTTTCTGAGGAATTGGCAAAGCTGGTGAACAGTTACATAACTTGGCAAAAAAGAGGCACAGGAGAAGTTCCGGTAAGATGGCAATGGCATAGGCAGGACCCTGAGATTCTCCGAAAGTGAGTTCCCAAAAAGACTCTTACTTTCCTTCCCCCAGCCACCTGCCCACTGCCAGCCGCACCAGTCCGAGGCCAGGAGACTCTCAGACACACACAAGGCTGGCTATTGAGGCCTCTCAGCTGCTACTGCTCAACTATAGGCAGCCCCGGCCCCGGCCGTGTGGAGATCCCAGCTCCCTCCCCAGCTACAACGTCTAACCCAGCGGCCCTTGGATACCACCTTGTGGAGATCTGGGTTCCCTTGCTGGCTACATTGATCCACCCGCATTCAGCCGCTGCCAGCTCTCTTCCTGACTGGGCGCCCAATCCAGCAAGCCGGTGCTCGCTCCTCAGAGTTCCAGCTTCCCGCCCTAGGTTCTGGGCCCCCGTCCAGCCCTATTTCAAGTCCCCATCACCCAGGGAGGCTCTAGGCGCCTGCAGCTCAGAGATACCAGCTACATTCCTGGCTGAAGTGCCCTGTGCGGGGCCCAAAGCTGCTGTCACCACTCACCACCCACCCTTTGGAGCTCCAGTCCCCGCTCTGGCTGAAGCACCTAGGTAGGACCCCGTGGTTGTGTAAGGAAACAATATATCTTAAGGAGGTGCTGCTCAGCCACTCTCAGCTCTCAGAACCAGAAGAGGAAATTCCCAGCTCCCTCCTCCAACCCAGGCCGCTGGTGGCACACCAGATCCAGCACCCAGCTGTGTCGCTGATCCCACAGCCCGTCATAGTGGATCACCCATGGACCCGAGCGAGTGGAGAGAAAGGATGGGTGGAGAGAAAAAATTCCTTGAAAGAGGAGCTGTGCACCTGGGCCATTTTTTGGGCAGAGATTTGCATTGCCCCGCCCATCTACAAACAACCTCCACCATGGTTTCCAAGGTAACTTCACTAAACAGGAGACAAAAGTGCCCCCTCTATGCTGAATCAGATACAGGCAACTCAGCCCTGTCACAGACATCTCAGGCAGCAAGCCAAGGGAACCAACCCAAGCTTGGAAGAAATCTATCTGCCTGCAATGAAGGCAAAGGGGAGAGCCTAGAGATCAGAGCTGAAGAGAATTTAGACACTCAGGAAAAATTCCAGAGCTAGTCTGTTTTCTTATTTTGATTTCTGATTTCATTGTTTTGACTGTTTTGCTCACTTTTGTTTGCTTTTTGATTTAGACTTCCTGTTTGTGTTGGGGAAAAACATATCAAAAGGCATGATTTTATTGGACTGTCTTTATATGATTACCAGTATGCTTTAGGGAATTTTGTTTGTGTGTCTGTCTTTCATTCTATTCTGGCCTTGTGTCTCTTTTTCACGTGTTAGTTGGTATGTATGTCTGTTTTCCCTCTCACGCTTCTCTCTAACTTCCTCCTACCCACCCCCACCATTATTTTCCTTTTTCATACTTACTTTTGTTCCAGGGAGCAAACCTAAACTCTGCTGAATGGACAGATTGTAAGGCAGTGGGAAATGGGTTCCAGTGTGCCCATACACCTGTTGGTGGATACAGGGATCTGCAGATAGACTCTTAATCACAGCTTCCCCCACAATTAAACCTCAAAACTACAAAAACTATAACCCCCAACCCACAGTCCAGCCTCAAAAGTGAACAAAGCCAAAGGACCCTTATAAGGAAGAACAGGAGATTGAACGAAAGAAATAAAAGCAACCCCATCTTCCCTGAAAAACAGAATTAAAGAAGGAGAGGGAAAGGGGGAGAGAGAAAAATCTACACAAATGAAGAAAAACCAAAAGAAGAACATGGGTCTCTCTCAGACCCCTGGAAGGGCAGACACTGAGAAAACTGACTTTGGAATTCAAACAATGTAGAGCCCACAGAATGACTGGTCTCAAACTACAAACCTAGATATCAAGACATTAATGGAGAGATTTAAAAGAATTGAGCAGAGACAAGGAGAAACTAGAAAGGAGTTGATAACTGAGATAACAGTAGTAAAGAATACTGTGAATGAAATAAATAACAAACTGATAAGCATGGAAAGCAGAATTAGCCAAGCAGAAGAAAGAATCTCAGAGCTTGAGGAGCAAAATACAGAACTAACCCAA
>CAUYQG010166275.1:0-14856 GCA_963574415.1 Tarsius wallacei
TTGGAGTCTCACTCTGTCGCCCAGACTGGAGTGCAGTGGCCGCTCCCGGCCACCGCAGCCTCGACCCGCTGGGCTCCAGCAATCCTTCCGCCTCAGCCTTCCAAGTAGCTGGAACTACAGGCGTGCACTACCACGTCCGGCTAATTTTTTGATTTATTGTAGAAATGAGGTCTCGCCAAGTTGCCCAAGCAGGTCTCAAACCCGCGGGCTCAGGCAATCCACTCACCTCAGCCTCCCAAGGCACTGGATTACAGGCTGAGCCACCGAGCCCGGCTGGGCTGATCATTTGACTATCTGCGAATACAGTTGATTTTGGTGACTGAAAAGGTCATATGGCTGACTGCATTCAGACTTGGGAACACTTGGATTTGTCCCATAATGTGTCACTTTGTTTATCAGCGTATCTTTTCTTCCTTCTTATAGCATAGCATCTTTTTAAAAACAATTATCTATATGAACAAGTAGGCACAGCTTGAAAATAATACATCTTTCTCTTATTTCTACCAATGAGTAGCACAGTACTTTTTTTTTTTTTTTTGAGTTGGAGTCTCACTCTGTTGCCCAGACTGGAGTGCAGTGGCATGACTCACTGGGCTCCGGCGATCCTTCCGCCTCAGCCTTCCAAGTAGCTGGAACTACCAGTACGCGCTACCATGCACCGCCAGGCTAATTTTTGATTTATTGTAGAGACGAGGTCTCGCCAAGTTGCCCGGGTGGGTCTTGAACCCGCGGGCTCAGGCAATCCTCTCGTCTCGGCCTCCCAAAGTGCTGGGATTACAGGCTGAGCTACCGAGCCCGGCCAGCACAGTTCTTTGGGGTCCTAATTAATGATGAAATCAATAAAAATGTTTATAAATAAGGTTGTGGTTTTTCATCCTCTCATTGACACTCACCATGTCTGTAATTTGCAAAGTCCAGGTGCCTACAGGGTTCTCTCCCCATGTGTGAACAGACATGAAGTCCCAATTCTTAAAGCCATTGGGAGATGTGTCCCTTTCTCTTTCAGCCAACAGCACAGTGCTGGTTCCTGTTTTCATGCAACAAACACAAGTTAATAAATGACCTAAGAGCTCCAATAGTAGGATACATTTCAACATCTGATAACTGAAAATGAAAGCTGGGAAAGAATAATCCGCCTCATTTTCTCTTCTAGTATAAGACCAGGTTAGAGACCTTTACAAGGAAAAAAAAGTTTTTATCTACACTACTTAGCAATTGTATGACATATAATAATAAATAATACTATTTGCTTCAATAAATATTGTGGAAAAAATAAATAATGAATGAATATGTTGACTAAGATTTATTTGAATACATAGAACTCAAATAACTACATTTATAAATTGGATTAAAAGATAGTCAAAGATCTAAAATACATTTTAGTGGAATTATTCTTTTGAAGTGCAAGAGAAAGTCTTGAAAATTTAGTAGGTACCTGAGTCCATAATCATTTAGGCATAAAAATTAATTTATCATTTAATTAATTAATTTTTAATTATTAAGAAGCACCATCAGTTATTCAATAAATATATTAATTATATATAATTAATACTCTATTGTCATATAAAAATTAATAGCAAAAACAACTCTAAATTTCAAAGTCCAAGCCCACTATAGATCAATAAATAATATTTCTATATGAAAGAGTTAAAGGAACTATAGGTTCACCAATGAAAAAAAGCATTCCACTGATATTTCAGGCAAATTCCTAGACATGAAAGCATAATACCAAAATTAACAGAGTGTACTCCAAACCACTATGAGTTCATATTCTGGAAAATCATAAAGATCTTTCCTCATACGTCACCTATAGCAATTGAACTTTGTCCGTTGAGTCCTGCTAAAACATGAAAGAGTAATGGGAAAGCCCCTCCCAAAACCACAAAGATTGTGGTTTATGACTGACAAGCCCTTTCCCATGTGCTATCTCATCTGAATTAACCCCATGTCAGGAAAAGTGCCCACATCATATCATATGGACTTATTTGTATTATTATGATCACTTTGTTAGTCTTCTCAATTTTCCCTAATGGATCAGAATTCCCAGTTTTCAACTAACCTCTTAGATGTTTCAGATATATTTGTAAGTTTAATTAATTAATTATCAGAGTAACTTTTATTACTGTGTTACCTAAGAGAAAAGAATGATAGATAAGTAACTAGGGAAAGTGAACACAGCTTGAAAATGCATGACTCCAGAACAGTTTATTGGTTGGACGTTATTTGAACAAGACGCAGTCTCTGTTTATCTAAGGACCAGTGGGAATAAGTAGGGCAGAGGGAGATCTAACATTATTTTTTAAAAAAAGAAAAAGAATTATGATTTTTAAGACTTGAAAATATCTTTTGGGAGACTTAGTTCTGGTGAATAAACAAAAGCAATCAGTGGTTACTTAAAACTTTCAACAAATGCTTTAGAATTTTTTTTTTTCTTAATTTACCAGCCGCAGAAGTGAGTGTGACATGAAGGTCTCCTCTTCGGGAATATTCAATTGTTGCTTCAAATTGCACATGCTCCAGGGACTTGATAGCGTTTTCTTGTCCTTCACAAGCTCTTGTTGGAATTTCAATGATAACTTCTCCATTAGCTTTCAGAGCTCTAAATACATTAAATAATCAGCATTGAATCAAGTGTATCTCAGCTTTCTTGCATTTTATGCATATGTGTACACATCACTCTTGACTAGACACTCAGCTAGACTTGTCACTTCCTGTGTTGAGTAGAACCCAAGTCAGGATTAGGTATAAATTAATTTTAATGCATAAGAGAATGGCAAGGAGCACAAATACTTGAATACAATGCTATTTGCCATGGAATGAAGTTCAGGCGGATTTTTTTTGGACCTATCAAAAAGACCCGCTTAAGAAAAAAATGGGTAGAGTTAGGTGGCTCACACCTGTAATCCAAGCAATTTGGGAGGCCTTGGCAGGAGGACTGCTTGAGTCCAGGAGTTCGAGACCAGCCTGGGTAACATAGTGAGACCTCATCTCTATAAAACAAACAAACAAACAAAAACTTAGCCGAGCTTAGTGATGCATAGCTGTTAGGGAGGCTGAAGTGGAAGGTTCTTCTGAGCCAGGAGGTTGAGCCTGCCATGAACCATATTCATGCCACTGCACTCCAGCTTGGGTGACAGAGTGAGACTCCAACTCAAAAAAATAAAATAAAATAAAATATAATGATTTTTATCTGTAAAGTAAGTGCATTCGTAAGGCGTGCCCCTAAGCTTCCCACCCTTAGGTATTTTTTAGAAGTGGGTCTTCAGTATTATTATGACTGCCTTGATAGAAATAACAAAACACTTTTAGCAAATTTTGCTTCTGTGGCCAGATGTTGTGTATGAGAGTTAGTCTATCTATATAAAAACAATGTGATAAAGGATCCTTCTTGGAAAAAAAAGCCATGAATCATATAGCACTGTGGCATCAGACAAGGTTATTTTGGAAGCAGGTTTTGGGTGACACTGGTTGGCAAGTATCACATTTCATCAGCTCTAAGACACATATTTAAAAATAGTTTAATATTGATTTTAGAAAGACAATTAACAGTGATGATTGGCCATAGCTTAATTGACAATGTTTTTTCTTAACTGTGCATAAAACAATGGTGCGCCTTAGACTTGATACTACGTGGTTGGTAGGCAAAATGCAAATATGCTAACATGATTTCTGGATCTTAGTCTCTCCGTGGCTCTCCATGGAGACCCACAGAGAACACTGGCAAACTCCATCTCCATAGAATTCAGAAGGGTAGGTGAGAAAAAAAGTCAGGCAGAGTGACAAATGTTGTAATTAAATTGTGCCATGGGCACATATTCATTTAAAATTCCAGAAGACGCTTACCTGGGCTCAAACTCATTGTCCTTTACAACACACTCTTTCTTTGCAGGCACACTGCTCCAGGTCCTGGAATCAGCTAAATCTACCAGAGCTTTGGCATTTAGCAAGCCAAATCCAAATCGACTGTTCACCATCAAGCCTGCTCCATTCTTTTTCCATCCAGGGTTATTAGCCAGTGGGTCATACTCAGAGGTCCAGACAACCAGGTGCTGCATATCTCTCCAAGTGAGATTTGGGCTGGAGGGAAGTGACCCAAAGTATCTTTCAGAGACAAAATAAAGTTTCCTTGCAAAAGCAAGTGCTCACAATAAGAATTTTCTTTCAGGGATTATGAAGTGCCTTTTGCAATCATACTCATATTACTCTAGTGTCTATTACTATTGATATGCCTTTTCATTCAGAATTCAAATAGAAGTGCAACACTTTGTCCTTAATTACTAATTATTTATGTATAACTGGAGCAAACATTTTAAATGACAACACTTTTTCGATGCCTTTCAGTCTTATGTTGTCCATTAAAAGTCTTGGCATTTTCAGTGTCATAAACCCACAGAGACATTGACTCCGTTCTTAGGAAGAGTCAGATTTTAAAGACACACAGTTTCTACCTCCTTAAACACATTTTGCCTTTTTTCTTTATATCTCAAAAGTGTCAAGAAACTCTTAGCTAAGTGAGCTCTCTCTTGCAAGGCACTATGCTAAATACAGTGGGGATATTCAAGGAGGTGGTTCTTGTCTATAAGAATTTTACAATCCAGTAAAAAGAATCAAGTCTTTTTATAACTATATCTGTTGAATGCTGTATTCATAGCTTAATGTATTGTAGGAGTTTAAGAGGAGAAAGAATTTCTATGGAATATAAAGACCCAGGAAGTTTCTTTGTGGGAGAAATACTTGAGCTGAACTTTGAAGAGTGGGTAGAATGTCAAGAAGTAGAGACAGAGAAAAAGGCATGAGGCCATTGTAGCAAAAGCACCTAGGTGGGACAGTACAGGGTATGATCAGATAGCAGTCCAGTTTGCTGGAGCAAGGAGAGGCAGGGAGGAATACTAAGTCAGAGCAATGTAAAACTTGGATGTCAGAAACAAAGCTTAGACTGTATTCTTTGACTAGTGGGAATTATTAAGGATTTTTGAGCAAGAAACTAGTAAAATCATAAGTCTTAGTAAGATTAATTTAGCAACAACATAAAGATAAATCAGAAATGTAGGAGATTGCTGGATGTGTAATAATACAATGAACCTTGAGGGTCCTATTTAAAACTTCAATTCTCAGCTGGGAGCTGTGGCTTATGACTTTAATCTCAACACGTTGGGAGGGTGAGGTGAGAGGATAGCTTGAGCCCAGGAGATTGAGACCAGCATGGGCAACACAGCAAAACCTCATATCTACAAAACATCAAAATATTAGCCAGGCATGGTGGCACACACATGTAGTCCCAGGCACTCAGGAGACTGAGCCAAGTGGTTGAGGCTGTAGTGAGCCATGATCATGTCATTGAACTCCAGCCTGAGCAACAGGATGAGACCCCCAACTCAATCAATCCATCAATTAATCACATTTCAATTCTCTCATGTGCTCCTGAGCTTTCTTATTCTGCCATATATGTATTTTCTTCTTCCATAGCACTTAGCACATAACATATTGGGAAATTCATTTGTATTGTATATTACTAATGTCTGTCTCCCTTGTTCAAATTTAGCCATGAGAAGTAGTGAGATCTTTATCTATCTTGTTCTCTGATGAATACCAAGTACTCAAGAGAATGCAAGACACAGCGTAGAGGCTCAGTAAATATTTCATGGTTCAATGATTCAACGTTCCTGAGTGCTATTTCCAAATATAATTGTAAAACGTACTGTGATTAGCCATGAGTCAGATTATTTCAAGATCTCAAGCTTTTCCTTGAGTTTGAGACCTGCATTTTCTCCTGAAGTCAATTAAGCATTATTTAATAAATAAATGCCCAAGTGTCTACTCCTCAAGTTTCCTAGCAAGTCAGTGCTTTCTCTAGTTTTAGACTCATAACGGTAAGTAATTAAGGCTGAACTCTTTCATTTTCGACTTGCTTTAAAGGACTGCTCCAACACCTGGCAGCTTAGCTTCCTCTTACTCAGCTCACCCGAGTTCCTGAAAAACACACCACTTCACCCCAGAGAGTGACTGATGGAGGCCTTGGAGGACTCCCAATCATGAATTCTCGGTGGATCCCAGACCACCTGCATCATAATCACCTGGTTCCCTTGTGATAATGAAAACCCTTGAGTCCCACCCCAACCCTACCCATCAAAATATCTAAGGGTAGGGCGTGATTTTTATACTTATATGTATAAAAATAAAAACTGTCTAGCCAGTTCTGTATTACAGAAAAAAAATAACAGGAGTTGGTAGAAAGATTATAAGCATATGATGAGTTAAGACTATTATAAGTCATTTCAAATCATGGGGTCAGAATAGGGAAATAGAAAACACATTACACTGTATTCTACTGCCAAAGAACTGTGCAACCTTAGACAAGTCACTTTAACTCTCTGGGCCTGAGTTGATTCCTCTATAATATGAGAAAATTGAATATGACAATCTCCAAAATTCCCTCCTACTCAGACCTTCTAACTGCCTAATTGCATAAATACCTCCTTGTAGCTCTTATTTCCTTTTTTGGCCATTCCACATTCAGGAATCATTAACTATCTGAGCAGAAATGGCTATTTTCTCAATGTAGAAACTCATTCTGTCCTATAAAGCACTCACTGAAATGCCTGCTTCCTTCCAGGCTTTTAAAAAGAGTTTGGGGTAAACGCCTTGTATCAGTATGATCAATGGGCAACATACCAGCTTTCATTTGGGTCATGAGTGTGATGTAGGTGTGTGCACACGGGGAGGAATGAGGAATGATACTGTGTAGGCATCAGACCAGTCATATACATCATATACAAAACATAGACTTTCTATATTTTTATAGTAGAGCAGTTATTTTGTATTTACTTGCAGGTTTTATTGTTTTTAAATTTTATTTCATCTAGTCTTTGAAAATTATTCAAGCAGCCTCATTATCATGCAGTTAGAAAAATTAAACCTCTTTTCCTGACAGGGTTATTCTTCATTTGTGTGCTTGCATTTCGAAAATAAAAAGGCGCTGTCAACAATAGTGCAACTCATTCCTGACAGCCTTCCTTTGTTAATTAGTGCTCAATGGCAACCACAATAATTAATTTTTTAAAAATTGCATTGGGTTGCTAATCAAAAATATGTTTACAGAAAATAAGGGTTATGGAATTAAACATTGAAATGAAGCATTGCTTCTAATTAGAGGAGATGTAGGTAAAGAAATCTGGAGACAGCATTCTAGAAGTTGTAAGAGTCACCTGGTCTATCATCTAATCGCACCTAAATGAGTACAGATTTTGAAGATTTTCTAACTTGGACTTTCCATCATTTCACAACCCACTGAGTCAAGGATTTTTGTTGGTGTTGTGATTTTTTCCAAAGAGTTCATGCAGCACTGAACGTTCATTACTTTCTCCAGACTTTAATAAAAGCAGAAGATTGGTTCATCTGCTGAATATCTCCAAAGTGTGAAGGGATTTAGTGGTTCACTTCAGAATTTTTCTTTCCTATTAAAAATTATTCTGATTCTTTTGCTCTTACCTCAGCTGACTGAGGCTATTTCTGCTAGCTTTGTTAGGTCTACTCACTACATTGTCATCGTAATAATGCCACAGGCATTTATGCAAGGAATTCATTTCTTAGTATATTTATTTCTAAGATATGCCTACTAACTACCCTCATGGGTGTCTTCACAATCACAGCCCAATGAGGATGTAGAAAAACACAGTTGTAAAAGTAACTCTTTGTAGCAGTTGTTTCTCAAAATTTGGTTTTGGTTAAAGTATTATCAGTATAAAAACCATTAACAGGGATACTTATTTTTTGTAAATGGGGAATTCCTAGGCTGCATAGCAGAAACTTCTGAATCTGAGTTTCTAGCAATGAGACCTGGCAATCTGCATATTCACTAAACTTTCCAGGCGATTCTTATTTATGCTGGTAAAAGCAAAGTATCCCTCTGTACATATTGCCACAGGAAACCATTCTTTCTCCTTCCCTTTTCTCTTCCCATTTTTCAACTCTCTAGCTGTATCATGTTCAATGCAGCACAGTAAGCAGCCTGTTTGTGACAGGAAACTTAATGAGAAACTGATAAACACAAGTTCACTTATCAGCCTCAATCTTCTAAACCCTCCTGTCTGTGAGGGGATGACAACATTCCCACTCCCTCAGAGGGCTGTGGGAGGCCTCATGGTGTAGTTGCTGATAGCACAGGCTTTAGGGATGGAAAGACCTGAGTCTGAATCTCTTGGTGGGATCTTGATTACATTTCTCAACCTCTCTAAGCTTCAACTTCTTCATTTATTAAACATAGCTAACAATTTCTATGCATAAGAATGTTGTAAGGATTAGAACTAATATTGTATATAAACAGGTTAGCTCAATGTCTGGCCTAAGTAAGAACCTAATAAATATTGAATGCCATTTTTCTTGATAAGTGTAGTCAAGAGTTTTTTAGTCTTCATAGTTGTGCTTTGAGGGATGGCACATGACTAAATGATTCTCTCAATCTTGAGTGTCTTGGAATAAATTTTGGCTATACTTCTAGAGATTCTGTCATTTAATCTTGGAGTGGACAATTGAATAGGGTTCAGAAAACTGTGCAGCTGAAAACAGACATCTCAATAGTCTCTATGTACTTTGGCAGGAAGGATATAAATGTTTAGATCAGTCATGCCCATCTTACTGATAAATTGAATCAAAATGAAGGGAATTAAATTCTTATAATATGCACCTGGGAGATCATAGATGCCTAAATATCTCTTAAATTATAAACACAGAGCATCTGGTAGAACTCACAAAACACTCCCCAGAAAAAGAGTGTATAAGTGTGCCATATACACCTTTATAAGCAATTCGGCATTTAGTTGTAAGGAGATTCATGGACCTCTCGGAACTATCAGTGGAACCTCTGCTTTAGAAGTGTCCATCAAGACTAAATGAGCTTAATAGGCTAGATCATTCTTAGATCAGATTCTTCTTGTATATATAGAAAAAGAAGTTTTGAAGTTTTGGAATCCAGGGATTGCATTTTTATAAATTCCATTGCTATGTAAAATTAGCATTACATCTGTCCAGCTAGATGGATATTTCAACTATGTTGGTCACTAGACAAGGATGGGCTAGGCATGGCTAGTTATATTTGCATGCATCTGGCAGATGTTAGGTAGAAAAGAAAGGCTCTAAACTTAAAATTTCAGGATGGCTTTCTTTTAACAGCTTCCTGGGGCTAAAAGTCTGTGTCCTGAAATCCTAAGTATCATAAACTCTATTTTATAGGGTCCTATTAGCCATAGGACCCTATTTTCTTAGAGTCCAGACCTCTCACCATCAACCCCAACCACTTATGTTGGATTCTCTAGATATGCTTATGTCTTCAACTTCAACTCCAAGAAGGATATAAGGGAATAAAGTTTGAAAGAATAAAAAAGGTCTGATTCAACCCTTTCATTTTATAAATGAAAAGATGAAGCCCCACATGTGAACTAACTTGCCTAAGGTCACATAGCTAACACTTGGAGCCAAGTGTTCCTTATGTTTTTCAGTGTTTGTACTACTTTTTCTCAAAGTTGGTCTGCATCTGCTGATGCCAGTCTTGCTTGTATTCATAGATTTTGTCCTTCGTCCATTCTCTTTCTATTATAAGTGAACTTCAATTCTGAATATAGCTTTCTTGTTAGGCCCAGAATCTATTTCTAATTGAGCACCTGGATTTGCTTCTTTTTTTTATTTTTAATTTTAATTTTTTTATTTTAAAGATGTAGGGTACAATTCAGGATTAGGTAGATAAGTAGTTATTGTACAGGTAAAATTTGTGCCTCAAACATCTTGCCAGCCCCTCCAAGTAGGTGAACTTTTGGTAAGAGTGTTGTGAGGTCTGTCTTGCTTAGCTACTATGGCCGTCTTATAGCTGAGATGCTCAGAGAGGATCCCACATCTCCATAGGAAGCCCCAGGGTTTCTCCAGGTAAACTAGACTCTCCTGGACAAAATTGAGCAACTTCAGCACTTTCTCAGTTGTAACATGGCCAAGATGTTCAACTTTTCTGTGATTGGGAACCTAGTCTACTGAACATGGCATGAGGGCACTGCTATGTTCTCTCTCTAGAGAATATGTACTTTCTTCTAGGATAGTCTCTTTATTAGGAAGGATAATAGTCATTTACAAATTTAATCTCTTCTTTTAATATGGAACTACAGTGCCTGACTTGACCTTTAAAAATTTGCTGTCACCACATAATATCAGAAAGCAGGAATGAGGACCAATGCAAAGTTGTGAATGTCATTAAAAATGAATTATGAAAACAATGTCATTAAATCTTTTTTTTTTTTTTGGTTTAATTTTGTTTTTCTGTTGAGTCAGAATCTCATTCTGTCATCCAGGCTGGAGTACGGGGCACAATCACAACTCACTGCAGCCTCAACCTGGGCTCCGGCAATCCTTCTGCCTCAGCCTCCCAAGTAGCTTGTACTATAGGCATGCACCACCATAGCTAATTTTGTGATTTTTTTGTAGAGATAAGGTCTTGCAATGTTGCCCAGGTTGGTCTTGAACTCCTGAACTCAAACAATTCTCCCATCTCTACCGCCCAAAGTATTGCGATTATAGGTGTGAGCCACTGCATTTGGCCAAATCTTTTTTTTTTTTAACATCGTACACTAAAATATATTCCAGGGAGATTTAGAATTTCAATATGGTAAAAGAACCCTAATAAAAGACATATAAATAGGTGTTTATCTTCTATGAAAGAGATACCTGCATATGCATGTTTATTGCAGCATTGTTCACAACAGCAAAAAAATGGAACCAACTGTGCTGCTCATAGAAAGAGGACTGGATTAAAAAAACGTGGTACATATACAGATGGAATATTACACAGTCATAAAGAAGGACAAAATTATGAACTTCACAGCAACTCGGATGGACTTAGAGTCTATAATATGGAGTGATCTATCACAGAAGCAAAGAACAGAATATCACATGTTCTCACTCAAAAGTTGACCTTGAACAATTATTGTATTATAAAAAAAGGATTGGCAGTAGTGAGAAACTGCCGGGGAGTGGGGATTGGCAGTAGTGGGATTCTGCTGGGGGAGAGGGGGACACACATCATCAACAAGGTTATCTACATAATGAACATTTGTATACTTAACGCTGAATTGTATCCCACATCTTTAAAACTAAAAATTAAAAAATAAATGTTTATCTAATTTGGGGTTGTGAAGATTTTTCTAAGCATAAAAGCAAAGAAAGAAACCTTAAAGAAACAGACTGACAAACATAACTATATTTAAATTGACTTTGTTTCATTAAAAATTGCATGTCAACAAAATAAAAGGTAAATAAATTACTGACAGTAATGTTTCTGAATCAAGGACATAAAACAAAATCAAGGCCATAAGAAGCAATCACAAAGACAATCTTTGAGCTTTGTTAGTAATGAAATAAAAACATATTAAAATGAGATACCATTTTTAACCTATCAAAGTAGCAAACATTTAAAAAAAATACAAGTAGTTTTGGCAAAGGTTTTAGAAATTGGTATTTTCAAACATATGCTCCTTGTGGGACTATAAAATGGTGTGGCCTTTCAAGGCAGCAAATTGTCAATATGTATCAAAAGCATTAAAAAACATGCCTGCCCTAAAACAGGCACCCATCGGGTACTGGTACTGGAAGAGGGAGCTCACTAGAAGCCCAGACCTCACCTTCATGCTATCTACTTATGTAGCAAACCCTCATATGTATCAACAACTTTAAAATAAAAAAAAAAATTTAGAAAAATTCTTCATGAAACAAACCAGTCTAAGAAGAAGAAGAAGAAGAAGAAGAAAAAAAACTACTGGAATCTTAGTAGGATTATGTTCAATCCAAAGGTCTGTTTGGGGAGAACTGGAGAACTGACATCTTAACAGTATTGAGTCATCAGACCCACAAACGGTATATCTCTCTACTTACTTAGGTTCTGAAAACTTCTCTCAGCAGTGTTTTGTAGTTTTCAATGACGTGTTCATACATATTTTCTGTCATATTTATTCCTAGCTATTTCTGATTTTTTGATGCAATTATAAATTGTGTTATTTTAAAATTTCAACTTGCAATACATTATTATTGGCTATATTCACCCTACTGCGTAATAACAGAACAACAGAACTTATTCTTTCTGTCTAACTGTAACTTTTTTAATTTTAAAGATGTGGGTACAATTCAGGGTTAGGTATACAAATGTTTATTATGCAGGTAACCTTGTTGATGAGGTGTGCCCCTCCCTCCCCTTGCAGTTTCCCTCAACTGCCAATCCCTTGCTTATAGTATTATGACAATTATTCAAGGTCTGCTTATGAGTGAGAACATACGATACTCTGTTCTTTGTTTCTGTGATAGATCACTGAGTATGATAGACTCTAAATCCATCCAAGTTGCTACAAAGTTCATATGTTTGTCCTTCTTTATGGCTGCAAAATATTCCATTGTGTATATGTACCACATTTTTTAACCAGTCCAGCTTTGATGGGTAGCTGTAACTTTGTACCTGTTGACCAACATTTCCATATCCCCTCTTCACCCGTCTCTCTCCAGATTCTAGTACCCACTATTCTACTCCTACTTTCATGAGATCAACATTTTTAGATTCCAGATGTGAATGAGTGAGATCATGTAGCCTGGCTTGTATATTTCAAGATAGGTAGAAGAGAGGATTTTGAATGTTATCACCAAAAAGAAATGGTAACTATTTAAAGTGATGGATATGTGAATTGCCCTAATTTGATCAATATACAATGTATACATGTATTAAAACTTCATACTGTACCCCATACATATATACATTATTATGTGTCAGTTATAAATAAAATAAAACTTTTAAAAAATGCCTGCCTTTTGACACAGAAATTCCAATTCTGAATGTTTAGCCTGAGGAAATTATCAGAGATGACAACCAATATTTATGGATAAGGGTGTTTAGTCATGATTAAATGACTCTGATAAAATCTGCATTTACACAATTGGATACTATGGGAAGATTAAAATCCTGTCTTTAAATCTCATGTTCCCTGCCATGGTTACATCAGCTCCAGGACTAGGCTTATCTAGTCTGAAACAGGACTTTAATAAACTAGTTGTTCCTAACTCTGTCCACAGGAAATGGTTTGGACAAAATCCTGCCTGAAGTGAATAAGCAGAAGTCAGAAGGCCCCACAGCTGAGTGGGAAGAGGATCTGGAAAAGCATGAGTTTTAAAGGTCAAGGAACATGGACTTAGACATAAGAAGGTATTTATAATATGTTATAGGATAGATTTAAGAAACAGATAACAATTTTGTAAGATGTGTGTGTGTTAAATCTACACTGACATGTAGATTAACAATAGTTATCTCTAAGTGGCAGGAAGAGAGCTTATCTTTATTTGTGTGTGTGTGTGTAGTTTTCCAAATTTTCTACTGTCATCATGTATCCAGAAAACAGAATATTATTAAAAAGAAGAAGGAGGCCAGGTGTGGCGGCTCATGCCTGTAACCCAAGCACTTTGGGAGGCTGAAGCAGGAGGATCACTTGAACCCAGGAGTTCAAGACCAGCCTGGGCATCATAGTGAGACCTCATCTCTACAAAACATCAAAAAATTAGCTGGGTGTGGTGGCATGCTCCTGTAGCCCTAGCTACTCGCGAGGCTGAGACGGAAGGATCTTCTGAACCCAAGAGTTTGAGGATGAGGATGGGTGAGCGGTGATCGTGCCACAGCATTACAGCCTGGGCAACAAAACGAGACACTGTCGAGAGAGAGAGAGAGAGAGAGAGAGAGAGAGAGAGAGAGAAAGAGAGAGAAACAGCCTTAGTAAAGGTGATTAGAATCTGTCTGGACCTTACTTTGCTTCCAGGGCCAGAGCGAAGATGCCAGCAGCCAGGGGTGCCGAGGCTGAGGTGCCCGTGTGGGTCTCGGTGCAGTCGTTGTGCAGGTCAGCGCTCGTCTGGATGGCATCAGGAAGGAGAGAGAGGCAGGAAGAACACGTGAGGAGTGTGAGCCTGTCCCTGGGGGCTAACTGCACCCAAGGCTGCATCTGCTACGACCAGGAAACTCAGCGGATTCAATTCCCTGCTTTCTCCTCTCAGCCACGGGCGGATGTTTGCCATCTGCTGATATTTTCATTCACCCTCCTCTATATGCAACTTGTCTATAATTCTGGCAGCAAGACGCCTTTTCTGGGGATGAAGAACTCCTACTATGAATATTTTCTCTTCTGAGATTCCCAAACAAAATGCTGTCTATAAAAAACGAACTGTTGCAAAATCACTGTGAATCATGCTGGCCCTAGTAATCATCAGGTCCATTGTGTTTGGTCTGGCATATTTAGAAATTCTGTCTCATACAAAATTCCCTTTTGCCTTCAGATTGACATTCGGTTGCCTCTTCAGCCCAAGGATGTAAAGCCATCCTGGTCTCAGCCATCTGAACTTCTTGCACACAATTCACTTAGTGTGTAGTTTGCACTCACTGTTGACTAAATTTGATGCCCGTGAGTTAGTGTTCACATTTGCACTCTGATAAAAATGGGGGGTGTTTTTCAATTTTAAAAGTGCAACCTCTGTGGAAAACAGTGTGGTGATTCCTAAAAGCTCTAAATATCGACCTCCCATATGACTCCGCAATCTCCCTACTGGGAATATACCCTGAAGAACTCAAATCACTCTATAAAAAAGATACCTGCACTCGTATGTTTATCACAGCATTGTTCACAATAGCAAGAACCTGGAATCAACCATGCTGTCCATCAAAAGAGGACTAGATTTTAAAAATGTGGTACATATACACGATGGAATACTACGCAGCCATAAAAAAGAACAAAATCATGAATTTCGCAGCAACCTGGATGGAACTAGAGTCTATAATACTGAGTGACCTCTCACAGAAAC
>CAUYQG010166276.1:0-16716 GCA_963574415.1 Tarsius wallacei
TCCCTGCATCTTCACTGCTTTTCTCAGTGCTGAGAGGCAGCTTTATCTCTTTCTGCCAGACTCACTTCCCTGGGATGTCTCTGGCTTCTCCTGGCCCCCTGCTGCCCTGACACCCTGCAGGTGATTACACCCCCATCATGCAAGTGCTGGACCATAAACGACCTGGGCAACCACCCCCCTCAGCCCATCTGGCTTGGCACCCCCCAACACCCCTGCCCTGCAGTCTCAGCATTCTTCTGTCTAAGCTGGTGCCCATCAAGATCACATGACACAAGGGATGTGGCAAAATGATTTTTTATTAAGAGTATATTGAGATATAATTTCACAGAGCATAAACTCTTTACAAGCATACAATTCAGTGGATTTTAGTATATCGATGAAGTTGTGCAACCATCACCACTATCTAATTTCAGAACATTTTCATCACCCCAGAAGAAAGCTGTGTGCTCGAAGCAATCACTCTCTACTTCCCATTCCTCTCAGCCCTTGGCAACCACTATTCTGGACATTTCACAAAAATAGAATCATACAATAGGTGGCCCTTTGTGACCGACTCCTTTCACTTAGCACAATGTTTTCAAAGTTCATCCATGCTGTAGCATAATCCATACTTCATTTTTTTAACTGCCAAATTACTTTTCTAATGCATGGACATACCATATTTTGCTCGTCCATTCATTAGCAGATGGACACTGGGGTTGCTTCTGCCTATTTTGCTGTTGTGAATAATGCCACCATTAGCATTCCTACACAAGCTTTGTGTGGACACATGTTTTTATTTTTCTTGGCTATGACAAGGTGGCTTTTAAAGGTAAGAGTGCTATAAGTTTAACATCAGAATCCGTCTCCTGAGGCAGCTCATCCCTGGCAGGTCACTTAACCTCCTTCTGCCTTCGCTTCCTCAACTGACAAATCTGGATAATGACACCAACTCTGGACGCCTCGAAGGATTATTGTGGGATAGAATAACAGATGTGAAAGAATTCTTGAAATTTACAAGGTGTTATAAGCACCTTGCAAAAAGAAGGTAGTATTTTATCCATGAGACTATTCAATGGTTTTTAAAAAGTAAATTATTGGTTTCAGACTTGAGCATATGACACAGAAGTGTTACAGATTTTGAAGTCAGGGGGATTGTGGTGGTGAAGACAATACGACAGTTGAAAAAGACTGGACTTATTTCTACTCCTTGGCAGTTTTCTTATAACTGAGGGCATGGGGGAAGGAAAGACATGAATATTCAGATATACTATGTACTTCCCTGGGAAGTCTAAATATTGCAAAATGGGACTTCTCCTCAAGTTAGTTTACACATGATAAAACCTTCTGATTCTGCCAATATGATCTAGTCTGTCATTTTCTTCCCTGAATACTTCTTCTGTCTTCTTGCTCTAAGGAAGGCCTGGCCCTGTCTTGACACCCTCTTGGCAGAGGCTCCCTTTCCCCCGAGCTTTCCTGCACCTGGTTATAGGGCTGGATCATGGGGCCTCCAGACCGTCTTCCCTCCCTCCCCCTGACATGCCCTGGCTGTGACTCCCATTTCATCAGTTGCTGTCACCACTGCCTCTCAATCTCCATCATCGTCCGTCGACCATCATCCTCCCAGACCCCTGCCAGGGCACCTACCCATCGAGTAGCATCTGGATGCTGCCTTCCCACCTGTTCCCACTGCTAAATGCCGAGCTCCTCTATCTAAAGCCAGTAGCCTGAGCTGTCCCCTGGATCCCATGCCCTCTTACTACCAAGGACTTCACCCACATCTCCCTCCTCCTCTTACACTGTCCGGTTTTCCTTACCACTGGGTCAGTCAGTATACAAACGTGCTATTGTTTTCCTATCATAAAAGAAAATCTGTCTCTGGACCCATGTCCCCTGCCACTAGTTAGCAACCCACTTCCTTTTCTTTGTGACAAAACTCCTTTAGAGAGTTAGCTATACTCACTGTCTACAATTTCTCTCCTCCTACACTCACTTGGATAAATCTTCCTGTCCCATCACTACACGGAATCAGTTCCTATCAAGGTCATTGGTAGACTCCAAGCTGCTGACCAACAGTCAATTCTCAGTTCTCTTCTGACTTGTCTCAGGAGTATTTGGTGGACTCTGTCACTTCCTCCTCCTAGAAACACTATATTTTTTCTTCCTGGACTTCAGAACTCCACAACTTCTTAATTTGGCTTGATCTTCACTGATCAAGCCTTTGATTGCTTTACTAATGTCTCCTTTTCTCTTCTCCCTAGTCTCTTACCGTGGGTTACCCAGGGCTTAGTCCTTACTCCTCTTCTTTATCAATACTCACTCTATGTCTCACAAATACCATCATATGCCAACAGTGGTCAAGTTTATATTTCATACATATACCTCTTGCCTAAACCCAGGACCTGAAGATTCGGTTGCCTATTTGCTTTCCACTTGACGCCCCACAGGCACTTCAAACTTGACAGGTGCCAAACTGAATTCTCGATCTCCCCCACCCCCAAACCCTGGCAAGCCCTTAACTTTTCTGCTCCCATTTCCTTGCCTAGAAAATAGAATTAGCAATACTAAGAGTGCAGGCTGGAGCTACAGTGGCTGGCTTGGCATCATCTACTTGCCATATGAGCTACTTCAGCCCTTTGGACCTAAGTTTCCTCATCTGTAAAACTGAAATAATAATGTTAACAGTCGCTGTGTTACAGAGTTGCTGTGTAAAGTGGGTATACCAGTCATTTGTTCGTTCAGAACTTTAGTGGGCATCTATTCTAGGCCAAGCGCAGATTCAGGTTCCAGTGAAACAAGGCAGATGTGGACTGACCTTCTGAGGCTTCATAAATATGAAGTAAGGCGCTGGTGAGTTGTCAGTGATAGATTTCAAGCACTGCAACAGTGTCCACAGCATCAGCACTGTAGTCCTGTTTGAAATTATCATTACGAAGACCAAATGAAGTAGCTGTACGAAAGTGCTGTGTCAATGGTACAGTGCTAGGTAACACTCTTTTCAGTATCACTACCACCTGACCTGGTGAAAAGCAAAGTAAAATAATGCTTCCTCAAGCTCTTTCTAGACCGAAATTTCAGGACTCTGGGTGTTTTCACAGAGCAATCCATTTACTACTGTGAAAGTGTGATTTAAAAAGGCAAAAAAAAGACATACTACTGTTTCCTTAGTAATACATCAGCAAAGGCTCGACCACGTGAGCATCTTCATTGGGTGGTGGGATGTGTGGGGGTGGGGGAGGGGGAGTGGGATCTTCCTTGCCTGCAAGGAGTGGGTACTCTATCCTGAGGTAAAAACATAGTGGAGGGGAGGGCAGGGAAGAGTAGAGGAAGGGAGGGGAAGAGAAAAGAAAAGAGAAGCAAAGCAAGCTGCTTCCTGACTTGGAGAAGCCCACCCCACGACTATGGCTGGGAGCCCATCACTTACGCGTTCGACATGGTTGGCTACTTTCCCTCTTTCCCTCGTCCACCGGGAAGCTTCTCCGTTGCTGCCTTCCCAAGGCAGCCGGTTGCAAGGGTCAGGGTACAACCAGGAGCGCCCAGGGGCTGGGGGGCCGGGAGGGGGGTTCTTCTGGAGGAAGAAATGAGCAGTGGGGATATCCTCTTATTGGGGGCAGAAAAGGCGACAGCCACGGGTGCTTCGCGGGCACGAAGCGCGCAGGCACAGAGAGGGGGCTTCGGTCGTTCCCGTCGCGAACGGAGTCTCGGGAACCCCACTCTATCCACTTAAGTGGCAGCGAGGAGGCCTTAGCAACGAGACGCTGCGCACGCGCAGTGCCGGTCCACTCCGGCTTGGGCGCTACGCGCCTGCGCTGCAGCCTCCTGTTTCCGTGGCAACCGCGCTGGACGCCGGGGTGGGGGCTACCGCTGGGCTTGGCGGCGAGGGAGGAGGCGGGGGAGGGGGAGGGGGAGGGAAGGAGGGCGCGAGGGTGGGGGCGGCTGCGGGGCGGGGCTACGCCGGCCGGGATCCTAACCGCAGGCTCGGTGTCGGGGTGAAGAGCCCACTTCCCGGCCAGCCCTAGCCCCAGGCCCCGGCCCATCGTCCTTCAGCCTGTCAACCCGCTTTCCTTCTGGTTCCGTTTTCATCCACTTTCAGCTCTGTGGTCTTGGACAAGGTCCTTAATGATTATAGAGTCTTCAGTCTTGCCACCTGTAACATGGGTATACCAGTCATTCGTTCACATCTTTAGTGGGCATCTATTCTAGGCATAGCGCAGACTCAGGTTCCTGGGAAACAAGGCAGACGCAGACTGACCTTCTGAGGCTTCATGAATATGAAATAAGGCGCTGGTGAGTTGGTGTAAAAGGCTATGTGGATGTTAGTTATGCGCAAGTCGCTGTAAGTGTTTGCTTTCATTGCTCTTTCTTCATCTTTACTAACTGGTGACATTTGCGCATTTTAGAATCTGCAGTTTCCATTGAAGCATAACCAGAATTAATGCTGTCGAAAGAGCATGCAGAGGACATCCACATAAAAATGAAAGCATGAATCTGGATCACAACACCTCTCCTCCTCCATTACTAATGGACAAGAGAGTAGTAAATACCAACCCCTCTGCCCTTGCCCCCGTCCCCAATAATGGAGCAACCAAATGAGAAATTAAGTACAACTTCGTACCATAAACGTTTAAAACTCAATGAAATAGGAGCATGCGGTGGAGAATGGTGTCTCACTTCATTCCCACTCCCTCAAGGCCCTACTGGGGAAAGAAACCAAGTAGACAAAATACCAGGAATTCTCCTTAACACTTTTTGATACAAAGAAGACATGAATATGAAAAGAAGTGAGATGAATGGGCGAGTAGAGTAAGCAAACCACTTGAGGAAATCTAGGCAAGATAAATGATCATGGTTGGAAGTCTATCCCTATTGCCTGCAGGACCTGAACAGAGCTAGGAAAACTTGCTAGGGCTTGCCCTGTTCTAAGACCCTGCATTGAAGTGAGGAAAATTCAGTCAAAGGGCATTTTGTCACAGGAATAGGATACATTTCCAAAAAGGATAATGGGCTGGTGATAAAAGAGTTTACCAAAATCTTGGAAGAGCAAGATTCAGTGGAGCAGTCCTTATCGTCAATGTGAACTCAGGCTGTAGAAAGTAGACAAAAATGCAATATCCCAGCTCCAGAACTCACTTAGATACAATGAGAAGGGAGTCAAAGAGAATTTGCTCACATTATATTTGAACAAATAGAACATTTGCAAAGAGCAGCTCATATTAAATATGAATAAATTAGAAAGAAACAGCATATCAATTATCTGAATCTAGAACTTGAATTCAAACCGAAGGGGGAAAAAAAAGGATTGTAACAGGTGAGATAGGTGAAGAAGCTAGTCTGGAAGAAAATATAACCAAAAAACAAATGAAGAAAAATCTTTACATTTGTCTCATGATATAAAATAAGTTAATAAGAACATTAATAAAATAAAAACTGGGAGAAAATATAAAACAACAGAATGAGAAGGGAAAGAAGAGTACACAGCTAAGGAAACTAAATGAAGATTAGAAATAGTCCAATACAGAAAATATGTTAGAAAAACCAAGAAATAGACCAGGACAATTCAGCTGAATTACTGACGTAGAGGAAAAATTTAAATCAATTACAGTATGTATAGAGGGGAAAGATTGAGACACTTTAGCAATTTAAAAGGGTTAGTTGATATTCCTAAAAAAAATAAAAAGAGTTTTAACACTATTAAGGAAATATTTCCGAAATAAAAAAATTAAATCTGCAGATCAAAAATATCCACTCTGTTCCAGAAAAAATTGATAATTACACCCAGCATCAAGAGATAGCCTGAATATGTTATCAAACTTCAAATGATGCATGGAGTAGGGGAAATCTGGCTAGCCTCAGATTTCACCACGGTAGCTTTCAATGTCAGATGAAAAGAAAGCAATATTTTCAGAGTTCTTGGGGAAAACTGTAACCCAATAATATTTCTACTCACTCGAGTTAATAGTCCCAAATATGGAGATATAGTACTCATGTATACATTGGCATGTTATCAAATGCAAATAATAAAAAACCCAATGTCCAATGGCTTAAACAATAAGATGATTGATAATCTCCCTTGAAACCAACAATAGAGGTGAGGCAGTTTCGGTCCTGATTATCTCAGTGGGGTGGTGACATCATCAAGGATCAATATTTGATGGTTTCTCCATCTCTTGGAGCTGTCATACTAAGAATGTTGGATGACTTCCTTCATGGTTATAAAATGACTGTAGCAGCTCTAAGCATTACATCCTCACACTGCAACATCTTAAGAGAATAAGGACCAGCTGGGAAAGTTGACCACCATTATTGTCTTAGAGTAATCGGGATTTAGCTGCATTAAGATGTAGATAAAAGAACCCAATCAGAATTCTGCCAGCACAGAAGGTAGTACCAGCTGTTATGTAGGTAACATTCAATATGTGTCACTCAGAGCTCTTCTAGAAAATTACTTGATGATGAAATATAGACAATCAAAAGATACAAAACATGTTCAGAGGACTAGCACAATACTCAATATGAGAAGACAGTGGAGCAAAGCTTACCCAGTCCTCAAAAGAACAAATACAATAATACAGTAGGAGAGTGGGGGAACAGATATCATTCCTCTCTGATTATATCCTGAGAGCTTCCACAGTTGCTGCACTTATTGACCACTGATTCTATGCCAGAGATGGCTTAGGGCCTGACATGTATCATTCAGTGAATCTTCTCGTTAACTTTACTAGATGAGTAAAATTTTCATTTCCATTTTATTTTTTATTTTTTTATTTTTTTTACTGTTTGAAGTATTTGTTAATTGCTTATTTATCTAGAGAAACTACTATTTAACCCACATAGCATGTTTCATAGTTCAGGAACACAGCTCAGTGACAAACTTCCAAGTAATTCTACCCAAAGAAATTCTTTATATTCCCAAATCACTTTGCACTCTGAAAGATACTAGCCTTCCTCATCTCCTCAAAATCTTTCATGGAATCATAATTTCTGTAGAAATCTGCCTATGGCTTCTTTCTTGGTTCAGTCACAGCAAACTTATAGAAAGATGCAACCCGCAGGGATGCAATGAATGCTCCAACAATATGAAACCTCTGGCATTTGGCCAGAAGGCCACGCATCTGAGGTTTCATCAAAGCACCAGAAGTCATGGACCAGCTGGGAAAGTTGACCACCATTATTGTCTTAAAGTAATCGGTAGTTATTGTCCTCGACATGTATGTCAACCTCAACACCCATTCCCATTTTAAACAATGTGGAAACTGAGAGCCAGAGAGGTTAAGCAACAATGTATCCACAGCTGTACTCAGATCAATCACGGAATTGGCCCTTAATCACCTGGTAGTCTGGCTTCAAAGATAACACCCCTTCACTTATTTTAAAAAATTGTTTTTCTGTGCGACTAAATATTACTAAAAGTAGTGGGTCTCAAAACCACTTATCCTTTAGGAAAAATCATTGCTACCTAGCTAGGTAAATACAGTAGAAAAGGTAACTTTATTCTCAGTATTTAATCATTCATACAGCATCATAATCAGACTGCCATGTCTCTGGGAAAATCAGTCTTCCCAGTCTTCTTTATGCATATGAAGTCATCTGGGCAAATACAAGGTGGGGGGGGGGCTCAAAAATTTATTTATTTTTTATTTATAAAAACTGTATTCTTACATGTTTCAACTTCAGTCACCTTCAAGGTGACTCTCTGTTTGATGTAATACACCTATCAAGATGCTTTTTCCACTGCTCAAAACAGTTTTTGAACTCGTCAATTTCGATGCCTTTTAGTGCTTCTGCTGTTTTTTGTTTCATCTCTTCCACATTAGCAAAACGTTTCCCTTTGAGGACTCTTTTCATGCGAGGAAACAAAAATAAGTCACTTTGGGCAGGGTTCATGCTATTTTTGTTTAAAAACTGCTGAACACTCAGTGTGCTGTGGGCAGGCGCACTTGGAAATCACCCATCATGAAATGGGCAAACACATTGAAAGAATCTCCAAAAAAATTCACTGAAGCTGAACGCATCCTCTCACAATAATACCAGCTGGTACAATGACGAAGGTGAGTTCCTAGAACACTTAACTAGTGGGGGAAGCCTGTGCTACAAGGGGCCCACCCTGCCCCTCCAAAAAAGGTATTTCCAGTATTTTGGGGTTCCCCCCTTGTATTTATTGATGCTTGTTCTGTGAAATGCACAATACTCAACACTGTGCAATAGTTGGCTGTGATAGGAATGAAATTTGCCGTTAAGGACTGAGGTGAAGAGATCATCATCCCAGAGAACACAGGTTTCATCATCATAAGCACGTCTCCCTGAGGAATATTGGGTCTAAGAGCCCTTAGAGGTTGGCTGTCTGACCTACTTCCTCCAGATGCTTCAAGCTCCCTTGAGCACCCCTGAGCTGTCTTTTCTCTGTCAACACACTTGTAGTAAGAGAGACACCTGGCCATTCTGGTTTTGGAAAACTCTCACTGTGACTCTTTGCTTTTGCATTGAAGCCCAAGGGCAAAACAAAACAATACAATCCCTCTTCTACAGGAGCCATCTTTTAAGCATTTAAGCCCATGTATACCTCCCACCCCCATTCCCCACCAAAGTCTTCTTGTTTACCTGGTAGGCACCCTTAGGTTCTTCAACATGCCAGATTTTAAATTCCCTTACATTCATTCTCTCTGTCACACTGTTAACACGACCAGTGTTCTTCAGTCACAAATCAATGAAACAAAATCTTCTACGTGGAAACTGGTAGGCACTTCATCAAGTAGCAAAAGAGGGCCTTTCTCCAGTCTCCACACCTTACCTTCGTTGTTGGGTGACTGTATCACACTGTTAACTTGTGGTGCTGTGAATTTCCCTGCAGCTTCTCCTGCTGAATTTCTCCTCTGTTATTCATGTGTTCATCATCCCATCCAGTTCTATGTCATCGCCACACTCTGAACCTTACTATAGGTAAACATACTCTTTATAACAAAGCGAGAGAGCCCCTATATCACCGTACCAGAAATGAGTCCAAGTTAGCATCAATCAACAAGTTACACACCTGTCAGCCACACTATCATCTGGCTCATATTTCTCCTTGTGCTCAACAATTCTGTGAGATGAGGATTTTGTCAAGTGTGCCACTAGTATATGGCTATGTCACGTCTATAACATCATCCTTATCTACTAGGCTAGGAACTATAGGAATGTAAAATTAGTCTGGTATGGTGTGTCTTGTTTTTGGAGACCCCAAAATGGTAATACTTGTTATCTTTGCTAAAAACTCACAAATCATTTTAATGATCTAGAGTATTTCCGGCGATCACATGAGGATCACTAGGCCAGAATCTGACTTTTTTATTTCAATGAGTCATCAGTCACTCAGAACAGCACAATTCTCTGCTGTAATTTTTTTCATTATGCCATGATAATTCAGCCAGACCAGGGGACTTGGTTCCTCACTGGATGTGAACCAGAGTTTAAACACCCCAAAGTAGCTCATCTCTCTAGACTTCCTAGACAACTCAGGCTAGGACAACTCAGGCTGCAACCGCGAGCAGAGCCTTTCCTACCACTAGGTGGCGTGCTGGCTACAAGCCAATCAAAATGGGGCACTCCATGATGCTTCCCACTGCTGCCTTCTCATCCAAAGACCCTGCCTCCTTCCCCTGCTTCCTTAGCAACCCCCCTCTTATTTTCCCCAATAACAATAGCACTAAAGTATAACAATACAGAATCACACTTCTACCAAAAGACCAGGCTGTAAAATACCAAGCACAACTTGACCGAGGACCTTGCCAAGGGAAGGCTCCTGATAGCTTGTGAGCCAGGTTTGGCAAGGACCTGACCAGAGTATCCTCTGAGGAGAAGTTACTTCCTGGAGAACTGAGCACAGTTTCTGGGCTTTCATGGAGGCCAGTGCTCTGGTCCATCTGCCCTGATCTCTGTCCGTCCTACTGAATCCCACTCCACAGTTCTACTTGCCATGCCTCAGTAGTATTAATAAAGTTATTTTTCTTTTCTTATATGAAAACATTGTTTTTTTTTTTTTTTTGTAACCACACTGTATGCTGCTAGACATCTAAGGTCCAAATCGTTATTCTGATTCACCTTTCCAGTAATTTCCTCTAAATTGATCAGTATTTTACCCAATTTTTTGTCCTAAATAACTGATGTTTTATTTAATTTAAAACATAAATGTCTTTCTATGGCCTCATAACCAGACTGCCAGGTATCTGCAAAAATTCATCTTCTTAGTTCTCTTGATTTGTTTGAAGTCAATTGAGCAAATATTTATTGGTGCCCATTCTATGCAAAGCAAATACTCAACACTGTGCAAAAGACAGCACTGATAGGAATTCAACCATCAAGGAGCAGAATAGAAGAGACAAAGGTAGAAGTGATTAAATGTCACAGTGCAAAATCCTCTGGAAGTTTAGAAGAGAGAGACAGCACTTTGCCCTTGAAAAAATAGAAGGTGTTGTGCAGCAGGTGGGATTAGAGCTGGCTACTTAAAGGACAAGTAGGACTTTGGCCTGGGGAAATAGGAGAAGAACATTCCAGACAAAGGAAACAATATGTGCAAAGGCATAGAAGTGGAGAAGTATAGGGGTGTGTTCATTTTAAAGCTGATATTTGCATTTGATCTAGGAATAGGTTTCCCATTATAGACTAGGACCAGATGGTATATGAACTCAATAGCAAGAAGAGAAGTTTGGACTGAATTGTATGGTTACCAGAACTATGGAGCTTTATTTGAGCAGAAGAATCGACATGATCATGAGCCAAGGGACCAATGAAAAGACAAGAAGTACAGACAAGTGAATAAACAAAATGTGTTATATACATAAATAGAACAACATTCAGTCATAGAAAAGAATGATGATTTAATCCATGCTACATGAATGGACCTTGAAAACATTATGCTGAATGAAAGAAGTCAGATACAAAAAACAAATTTTGTCTGATTCTACTTAATGTAGAATGTCTAGAGTACGCAAATTTATAGAGACGGAAAGTATATTAGAGGTTACAGGGGACTGGGGGAAGGAAGGAATGGCAAGTGTTCCATGGTCGGCAGGTCTATGCAAACCTACCCCTAAAGTCTGAGGAAGTTGAGAGGCCAAAGAAAGAGGTTGACAAATCCAGTTCCTTAGAAAGAAATATTTAATAGGGACTTATGAAAAGAAGCCATTTCTCTGTCTCAGATGCTGGCAAGACAAGATGGTAGATAACTGTACCACTGCCTCCTAGACCCAGCGCTTGTATACCATAGGGAAAGGGTGATTCAGAAGGGATGTCAGGAAAATTGAACTATGATGACATCAAGGTTGTTTGACCTAAGGGCAGGATTTATGTAAGTATGTGCTCTTACACAAGGAACAATAGATAAACTGTAACTATTAGAGTCTTCCTGGAACTAGGGTTAATCAGAAACCAACATGGCAGATTAGCATAAAAAATGGGTACAGAGTTTCTGTTTAAGGTGATGAAAATTTTTGGAAATATAGTGGTGATGGTTGCACAACATTGTGGATGTAGTTAATGCCACTGCATTGTACACGTATGATAGTTAAACTGGAAAATTGTATGTTTGTATGTATATATACATACAAGAAGTAACCAGGACCTGGACTTTTTTGAATAAGAGACTGAGAATAGAGGAGAAAGTATGAAAATTGAGAAAGTATAAATCATAGATGTACGGTATTGCTCAGAGGGAAAAAGTCAAGATGATGCTGTGTCGGGTGACTGGAAGGAACAGAGCAGAGGGAGGGCTAGGGAAGGAGTGGGTGCTGAAGACTGAGGAGCTAAGCCTAGACATGATGAAGCTTGGAAGAAGAGAAGACAGAAAAGTAGCTCAGAAGGGATAACAGGGATATGGGAAGGTGTTTTAAGTTAGGGAGACATAAACTTATTTTTAGGATAAATGGAAAGAAATAATTTGAAGGTGTACTCCTTAGTCAAATGTACCTGATTTTTAAACCACTGTATAGAAGTGCTGTTATTCCAGGGTATAATCTGCATTGGCATCTCTTTATATTCACGATCCTTCTTTCTTTTCCAGAAATCCCAGTACTCTACTTGTGTTCTCACAGCATACGGAGACCCTTCCTGAGAGTTTTGGTCATGTGATTTAGCATTTAATGAACCAGTTGGAGTAGGCGATAGAGTGCATTTGGGTGGATCTTGGCAAATTTTCTCTAATACCCCAGATAGGCGCCAGAAAGGCAGAACACCTCTCTTTATGGACTAGAACACAGAAGGGAGTTACCCAGTGTCATGTTGTGTCTCTTCCTTCCTAATTATAGATTTCCTAAAACTCCCCCGAGTGTGTGAGATCATGCATATTAGTCTGCAGAGCACAGGATGTTGCTTATTCTCCCTTAATACTTTAGTTATTAATTATTGAGTCCACTGATACTCAAAAATAGGTTGCAATGCAATCAGGCAAATATAAGCCAGTAGTTCACTTGAAAATAAAACTAGGCTTTTAAATACTATGGGCAAAATTATGATCAATCAGATCAACCAGTCTTGTTTCTTTCATTTTCTAAGTGTGACTTGAATAAAATCCAGTGACATTTCTGAAACTAAGTCTGTCTCTATACAGTGGAAAAAATACTCCCTGTGTTACTCAAAGTATTGTGATGGGTCTTCTTGAATGGGTTTTAAATTGCCATGTGCTAGAAAACTGGATGGCATGACCTTGTACTTAGCATCCAGATGATCACCTGACTCACATGATATGTATTTAAGAGATTTAATTCATGAAGTATTTTTCTGAAAACACAGTGCAATAGCATTGTTGGCAATTTTTCTTATCCCCCTCCACAGTGAAGGAGTTGAGGATGGGTTTACCATGCCATGGAACGAGCCTGCCACATAAGCTGTTCCCTGAGTGTGAGTGCCAGGGCTTGAGAACAGTGACTACTGTGATCCCACCACGATTTGATGGGCACTTCTAGGCACAGTGAAAGGAAGTGGAAGTTTCCAGTTGACTTTGATTCAGTTCCAGCACGTTCCTCAGGTAGGCCTACAGAACTGTAGAGAGTGAAGTCAGCAGAGATGAAAATGAAAAGGTGCAAAGTTCACATTGAATTTGAAGGCCTTCTCCTCTAAACTTAGATGTAAGGAACATTTTCTACGCTTCTAAGTATAAAATGTCATTCTACATAAGAGGTGTATTTTAAAATGTCAGATATTAAACTGTCAGTTGTAACATACCACTTTTTATGTCTGATGTTATGTCTGTACAAAAAGAAATTGATGAAATGCCAAGCTTGTTTCATTTGCATGCATAATTGGAACTGAATATAATATGAGTTTCATTAATTCATAATTGTTAAACATTGGTCAACCCTTGACCTAACATTTCATGATCTAACATCCACAGTTTTGACTTTTCCTAAGCAACCCTCGAGGTCTGGAACAATGATTGTTACAAACTCCAACAACACCTGATATTGACATTCCCAAACAGCAGAATGTTTCAGTTGTGAATCTTGGCTTCTCTCCAGTCTGTTGCAGTAACATATCAAATCATATTTTGGACTGGAAATGAGTCTGATTTGACAGCTTTTGTTGAGAATATGCTAGTAAACTAATTTAAAGGGGATATGAGCAATTTGAACATTACCTTCTGAATGGAGTTCCAAAGAGAATAGATCATAAAAACACCAAAGTCATTTTACGTCAAATAAGCATCACTTCCCCTGGGAAAAGTGTGTGTGTGTGTGTGTGTGTGTGTGTGTGTGTGTGTGTGTGTGCTTTTTGTTTGAGCTGCTTCTATTATCTATTAATAAAACTGCCCAGTGTGAGAAAAAAAGAAAAAAGGAACTAGCCAGAGGCAGGATGTTGTTTTTTAAATTATTATCCTGTTTTTTACAAACACTGAAGCAGCTTTTGTAACCCAGATGCAGCGGAGGTCACTTCTCAATTGTTTTAACACCTGCTGTCTATTAAAGTGAACACAGTTTCCAAACCATTGATAAATTCAGGCCTAAACCTGCCTCAAATGACGGTTTCCTATATTTTGATACTACTTTTGAGTAAATAACATGTGTTTGTCCAATTTCTGTTTTTTTTGTTTTTTGTTTTTCCTATTTGGCATTCATATCCCCTCTCTTGCTATTTTATTTTTACAATGCTTATAATAAAAAAAAGTAGTTTTTGGTACTAAGGGTAGAAAGCTAATTACAAATAACAACTGCATTGTTCATAAAACAAAAGTGAAGCTGGGCTCAGTGGCTTGTGCCTATAATCCCAGCAACTTGGGAGGCTGAGGCAGGATTGTAGCAAGCCAGGGGTTAGTTTGAGACCAGCCTAGGCAACATAGTGAGACTCTGTATTTACAAAAAATAAAAAATTAGCTGGGTATAGTAGTGCATGTCTGTAGTCCCAGATGCTTGGAAGGCTGAGCTGGAAGGATTGTTTGAGCCCAGGATTTTGAGATTGCATTGAGCTGTGATCACACCATTGCATTCCAGCCTGGGTGACAGAGCTAGGCCCTATCTTTAAAAAAAGTGATACATTTAATCATTGATGAGGCATATTTAAAGACTTGAATTGCCAATGGCCTTGGACATCAGCAAGATGCAGTTTTAAAGCAGAGAAACTATCTACTTAATCTATTTATTTATCTTAGAACACTGGCAGACAATAGAGCTATAATCTTGGTTTTAAAAAAAGAAACAGGAGTCTGGTAAGAATTTTCATATGCTTGTTTCTTCCTCCATCTGTCTGCCAGTCGTCTGCCTCCTTGTCTTCCTCTGTTTACTCTTTCTACTAAGAAGTACAGCACTTCCTTAGATGTGGCATCCCTCTGTACCAGGGCTGGGAAAGCAGTGTCTGCTCAGAATGGAGCCAAGCTTCATCTGCCAGACTTGCCCAAGGCATCTTGCTGTTTCAGATAACCACTGTAGTCTGTTGGTGCTGAGGAGGATTTAAATATCAAAGCCATTTTGGGCATGTGCCTGCCTAATGGATTCTCAAGGAGTTGTTTACTTATACTTTTCATGCTAGGAAAATGGTTTCAGACTTCGTAGTTGCCCTAATACATGAAATGCCAATACAAATAAAAGTAGCTTACAGCTTTTACAATACTTTTTGTTAAAGTATAATAAACGCAGAAAAGTTGGCAACTGTTTGGCGTGCGACTCAATGAATTTTTATAATTTGAAAGCATCCATGTAATGAAAACACAGACCAAGACTCAGAAGAGTAGCAGAATCCCAGAAATTGCCCATGGACCCTTTCCTAAATGCACAGTGTCTCTCCTTCCCCTAGGCAAACACTGTCTAACACCAAAGATTAACTTTTCCTTTATAAAGGAAGACTGTACATATATAAACTTTATATGAATGAAATTATGCAATATGTATAGTTGACCCTTGAACATTATGGGTGCTAAGGGTTCTGACCCCCACACAGTTGAAAATCTGAGGACAACTTTTGACTCCCCAGACATTTAACTATTATTAACCTACTGTTGACCAGTAGCCTTCCTGATAACATAAACAGTCCATTGACACATGTTTTATGTGCTATATGTATTATACAATGTAGTCTTACAATAAACTAAAGAAAATAAAATGTCATTAAGGAAATCATGTGAAAGACAAATATTTACCATTCATTAAGTGGAAGTGGATCATCATAAAGTCCACCTTTGTCATCTTCTTGTTGACTGGGCTGAGGAGGAGGAAGAAGAGGGGGAGAAGGAGGAAGAGGGGGAGGAGGAAAAGGAGGAGGAGGAATTAGTCTTGCTGTCTCAGAGGTGACAGAGAGGAAAGAAAATCCATGTATATGTGGACCTGCACAGTTCAAACCTGCGTTGTTTAAGGATCAATTATATTCTTTTGTGTCTAGCGCCTTCCAGCCTCCTTATGGTTGCGTGATTCATTCATTTTATTGCATGTAGATGTTGTTTGTTTTCATTGCTGTGTAGTATTTCATTTATGAACAGATCACAGTTTATTTATCCATTCAACTACTGATGGATAGTTAACTTGCTTGCAGGCTTAGGTAATTATGTGTGATGCTGCTGTGATCACTCATGAACATATATTTTAGCACACATGCATATTCCTTGCTGAACTATAGAGTATGTGTACGTTCAACTTCAGTAGACACTGAAAGAGCTTTCCAAAGTGTTTGCACTAAAATTTTCTTCAATTTTAGCAATGGGAGTTCTGGTTGCTCCATATCTTTATCAACACTTTATATTTTCCTTTTTTTTTTCTCTTCTTTTTTTAGAAATGTGGTATTATCATCTCAAGGTGGCCTTCATTTGCATTTCTCTGATGAGGAATGGTACTAAGAACCTTTTCCTATACTTCCTTGATCATCTGGATGTTCTTTTTTTGTTAAGTGCCCATAGTAATCTTTTGACCAACTTTTATTGAATTTTCTGTCATTTTCTTATGATTTTGTAAAAGATATTTGTGTATTCTGGCATACGTTTGTGTCTGAATACATTTGTTGAAAATATTTCTTCCTACCCTATAGTTTTCCTTTTCTCTTTCTCAATGATGTCTTCTAATGAATGATTTCTTAATTTTAATGAAATCTGATATATCTATCTTTTTCTTTAAGATTAATGCTTTTAAAACAAATTTCATAAGATTGAAATACTGCCATGCACCTTCTCAGACCACAGTGGAATGAAAATAAATGTCAACACCAACAAACCTACCCCAATACCCACCAAGACATGAACATCAAACAGCCTGATGCTGAACAACTCCTCAGTCAACACAGCAATCAAAA
>CAUYQG010166283.1:0-19800 GCA_963574415.1 Tarsius wallacei
CTGGCAAAGCAAAGCCAAGAGATATAGACATTGGTATTTCCTGTCAGAGTAAATCTGTAATAAGTTCAACAATCATAGGCTCAGGTGATCCTTCTTCCTCAATCTCCCTTATTGCTGGGACTATAAGCACATGGCACCACACCGTGCTAATTTTTTAATTTTTTTTTTGTACAGGAGATCTCTCTGTGTTGCCCAGATTGATCTCAAACTCCTAGGCTCAAGCAATTCTCTCACCTAGACCTCCTAAAGTGCTGAGATTATAGGAGTGAGCCACTGCACCCGGCCTATGATTGTTGAACTTATTACAGATTTACTCTGACAGGAAATACCAATGTCTATATCTCTTGGCTTTGCTTTGCCAGGGGCACAGCATTAAAGGATATTCTATTCGTCTTTTCTTTCTTTTTTCTTCTTATGGAAATACAGTTCTTCTTTTTTTTTTTTTTAGATTAGAAAACATAGTTTATTTAGAAAGTAAATTTGAGAGAAAGAGAAAGGAGATTCACCTCCCCAAGGTAGGGGAGGGAGCCAAAGCCAGAAAACACGGCCTGGCCATAGCTTAGCAAGACAATGGCTGGAAATATACTTCTTATGTCAAATACATGGCTAAGTGTAAAGAGAAAAATAGCTAACACCTGCGTACTCTCTACCCTGTTTTACCAAAACCTAATGTTTAACCAAATGTCCTTAGGGTTTTTAAAAAATGAAACACTGCACATTCAGTATTTCTGGCTGCCTCTAAGAGAACACTCCAAGGCAGTCATCTCTTCCGCGAAGGCGTCACCTGGGCTCTGCGGAGGCCCTGGGTATTCCCCTCCTCTCACAGGTTGGTACTTGCTCCTCAATTAGTCAGCACCAAGTCATCCTCAGGCCCTGAAAGGAAGAATGTTTTGGGTGTGGTGAAGAGTAATAAAATCTGAACTCACTTGAATGATCCAGAATGTGCCCTTGGAAATGTGCTGACCCCATTGTCTGGGACTGAAGACAGGAGTCCTGGGCGTTTTCTCCGGGAGGTTGAGATGTGATGTGGCCAGAAGAGGAGGTTATTGCAGACTCTGCAGTCAGCTCCTCTGACTTCCAGCCATCAGTCAGAGAAGAACGATCAAAATCACCTCCTAGAACAGCAAAAGGAGAGAGAGACAGAGATCGAGAGAGACAGACAAATAGAGAGAAACAGAGACAGAGACAGACACACGGAGGGGCAGAGAGAGAAAGAGAGAGGAAGAAGGGGGTAGAGAGAGAGAGAGAGAGAGAGAGAGGCTGTTCAATGCCTGGTTCCTAATAATTACAACAATTTCAATGCTGAGACGATACAGGAAGAGGGTGGAAGAAAGATTTCTGGATGAGATGGCTTTTCAATTTGTCTTCATCCTTGAAGTCTGAGGAGAAGTATCTTCAGTGCAGGGATAAACACAGGCCAGAGGCACCCCGAAGTGATGTTGGGTATCGTATGGATGAACTTAAGGGATGTATTTCATGGATATGAGCCTCACATTACTATAGCACCAAATTTTATGCCAGAGCCCACCCCCTCTTCTCATTCAATCATTCAACATCTATTGAATATTTTACATATTAGAAAATGACCTAGCCGCTGAGATCCAGGGGTGGATTAGACAGACATCTGTGCCCTCATGTGACTTACATCCTCGTGGAGAGAGCAGGGTTAGGATGAGGGTTACGGTTCATGACACTTCATGATAAGTGTTATGAAGGAAATCCTCCCTCTATAAAATACATTGCAATGCTAGATAAAATATAGCAGCCATCTGTATAATTTTTTTCATTCAAAGAGGCTATTCCATACATACATAGTTTCAAGAACATGTGCCCACTTTCTTCTATGATGGTTCATACATAAATATATTTTACTGGTCCTAAAGTTAGCCTGACATTCTCTCTCAAAAATGTCAAGTTTATCTCAAAAGCATGCATGCATGCAATATCAAGTTTCAAGCATGCTGTCCTAGGATAACTACTAGTAACCATTGGTGTCCTCAAAGTGCAGTCACTGAGGAATGATATTTAACCCTTGATTCTTGATTTGAGTAAGAGATTATGGAGCCCAAAACTCTCCAAGCCAAAGTTTCATTGGAAAGGATGAATGTGTTCAGAATGTTTTTTGATTACAGGGATAATTAAGCACCACACATTTGACTCACACACCAGAAGTCTTCCATTTGGCTCCTCTGGGATACACATGGCTAGGAATTCTCTTGGTTCTATCTCTGGTGGTGTGTGAGATATCGCAGGACTCAACTTTACTCCTGTGGCCCTGGGTAGGAATCTGAGTCAGTTTAGAGCTCACTGACTTGGAGGTCAATTCACTCATAAAGAGGAGCCAGAAGTCTACCTTGGGATATAGGTGTCTCCCAGGCTGGTGTCTAAAAGACTACACATGCCCACAAACATTTTTAACACTGTAGCTGAGCTCAAAGAAGGGGATATTCTCAGAGACCAAGCCAAGGAAACCCCAAACTCTAAACATGAGTTGTGGATGAAGTGGCCCTGAGGGGTGGGGAGGGGACTTAAAAGACATGGTAAAGGGCTGTGGTTTAAATGGCACTATGGGAACAGAGAAAAGACCTTGCTCTTAAGAGAGGCAGTAATTGAAACTGAGTCCCCTTAGGAATTCAAAACACTATTTCCCCAATAAAACGTTAGGCTAGGGGAAAAAAAAGCTGTCCACTAGTTTTGGGAGAAAGCATGAAAACCTATCTCTTTTTGCCAAGGCAGTGAGTAGGAAGAAAATGTCTCCCCTAACATTTATAAGTATGTCAGCTTTGAGTAAAGATTTATACTAATTGAGATGTTAATATTTGAAAAGTATCAGACTGTTACCAGCCCCTTGATGTCTCTCAGAGCCAAAGTAAAACTTGGTGTAGAAGCACACTCTGCCCAAGCCATAGAAATTTCCTCAGATAATGCCCAAGGGACATGAATTCACAGTCTAAAATTATAAATTACGTAGTGTGATAACTTCCCATAGGTAAGAAGAATATATATGGTGCTATGGAAAAGGATAATCCTGTGATGGGAGATGACTGGGGTGGCTGTGAGATTATTGCCTGATATTAAGCTTTGAACAGTGGCATGGTGTTTGGGGGAAATTGTCCTAATTTATTTTACATCGGGATAACTTTGAAAAGGATCTGTAAAATTTATTTCTTTTCCACCCATAGTATCCCCTTATTTTTGCTTCTTATCTAAGCAGGACAATTATTTCTCCGGCCCATATGTGTCTTGGTTTCATGAATAAGGGAACTACTCAAATCAAATTGTAGGGCACTTCGACAGATGGGAGGTAGACAAAGGAGAATAAGATGCACACACCGCCTGTAAGGAGATTGAAATCCCGGGGGCACGTGGGTGTGTATGTGTATGCATATGCGTGTGTGTGTGTTCACATGAATGAACCACCAGCAGGAGGTGGTAAGAAGGGCATTGCTCATGGATAGGGAATGCATGTGAATGGCATCATTCCTGAAAAGAGACAAAATGTGGTTTGGCAGAAACTTCAAGGATCTGGGCATCAAAAAGAATGGAATATGAATCCTACTGAGAGTAACACAGGGTCATTTACTTAATGTTTCCAACTCTGAGTTTCCTCATCGGTAAAATAGGGCAATCATGTCTAATATTTCTAGTTGTTGTGATAATTGAATGAGACAAAAAAAGAATGGAACCACCAGGACATACAGTATAGACGAAGGAAATTGAAACTTCTATCATTAACAGGCATTATGGTAGATACAGTCCCTAGTTTGATAACCAAATGAGATAGTCAGTTCCACAAGAGAAGTAGGAGATGTCGGTTAATTACGAACGGATGATTCAAAGTAAAAGGGACTTTTAAGGATGTATCATCCTATAATAAAAGGAGCTTATTTACCCTTGGGAAAGGTCATTTTTTTTCTTAATTGGTATGTCAGGAAGGGATCCCTTAACCGGTCCCCAGACGTTTCTAGACACAGGGTTTATCCCATATGGCTGCCTTAGTCCCCTGACTTAACTATATGACAAAGTCCCTTCTAGAAGAAAGTACCCCAGGGAAGGAAAGAAACAGTGGCCTCTGTCCTCCACCCCATTTCAGAGCTGCATGTGCATAGCAAGAGGGTCTCCAGGAAAGACAAACTTGACCTGTGTTGAGGAATAGCCGCAGCTCCTAAAACTGTTTAAAGACAGGGACAAAAGAACAGAGGAGAAGAAATGAAACAGTCAGGAGGTTTCTTTTTACTGTATAGCAGAAACTTCAAGAGAAACAAGCAGGGACATAAGAGCAGCCCCAGCTAGTGAGCAGAAGGGCTTTCTCTGCTTTGATTGCTGTCACAAGATGCCTGGAGCATAAAATATCTAAAGAAAGATACTAACCAGCTGGGAGGAAAGACTGAGGCAGCCCTCAAGTGATGTTCCCAGAGAAGACCCCATGCCAGAGGAGCTGAGGAAGTGGAGAAAGAATAGAGGAGCAGGCAATGCTGTGTGTACATGGGCCAGGAAGTCTTATGTGTTCAGTGCAGAGTTATTACACAGACTGCACACTATGCAACATATAAAAAACTGGAAGAAGAACATCAAACTAGATGCTGTGGTGCCCCACTCATGGTCTGGAGAGGGACACACATACAAATGGACAATTAGGATGCAGAGAGATAAAAGCTACCATGAAGGCTTTAACACATTAACCAGTAGAAGTCTAGAGTGTCCGAGTCTATCTAAGGGAATTCAAGAAGGCCTCACAGAGAAGGTAGGACTTAAGTGGACACTTGAAGGATGAAGGACAAGTTGGAGTTCTTCCAGAGAGACCACGGGAGGAAGAAAGTCCAGGCAGAGAAAAGAGGAGGCTGTAAAGAATTTTGAGCTTGAGGGTAACATGAGAAGCTTTTTTTTTTTTTTGAGTGTTCACTCAGCAGTGAGAGATTTGAGAGAGTCCCAGTCCCGTCTCCCCCCTTCCAGGAGCGGAGATGCTGTGGAATTCCAAGTGACACTTGGAGTCCTCATACCACAGTAGCTTTTAAAGGGAGGTGATTTCTACTCTCAGGGGACATTTGGCAATATCTGCAGACATTTTTGGTTGTCATAACTTGGGGAGGGAAGAAAGGTACCCAGGCATCTAGTGTAAAGAGGATGGTACTAAACACCCTAGCACAGGGAAGTTGTCACAATGAAGAATTATCTGGCCCTAAACAGCAGTAATCCTAAACTTGAGAAACTCTATCACTGAGAGAATAGACCTAAGAATCTAAGTGGTCTTGACCTTAGAGTCTTTTCAACAGCTCTGGCAAGCACTTAGAGGAAGGATGGTGTGTCTGTGTTTTCCTGGTTGTGCTTACTCTTGTCAAAACATCTTGTTGCCACCATCATAGGACAGATCATAATTTGTGTCTTTATAATTATTACATAAGCACAGACTATAGAATATGTTTTTTATGTGATTTAAAAGGCTCTGTGAGAAAAAGGTCATCACATCTGACCCAGACACCAGCAATTAGTAGTTCGCACTCAATAGGCTTCATTGTATTAATGAAAGGAGAGTTCTGGTGAGGGGTGGGAAGCTGAGACATGTGATGTTGCTTTACGCAAAATCTAACCTGGTGATAGTCCAACTGGCTACTGTAATTATAGAGATAGTGGGTAAGTTTCGCCTCGATGGAGGCTAAGGCTGACCCGAAACTGAGACTTCAAGTGAGGAGAATGGCCTCCCTGCCCAGGCTGATGGGCTGATGCTGCTGTTGTTACATTCAGACTGGATACCGAGCCTAGGGCTGGTGCTTTTGGAACGAGGAGCTCTGACCAACCCTGAAGGTCTCCCCGCACCATCCCACCCATGACTTCCGGCCACTTGACAAAGCGTTCTGTGAAAGCATCCCTGCTGGTTGCCATAGAAAAAGAATTAGCAGGAAGTGAGACATGTAGGTCATGCAGCAATGACCAGGCTGCACTGGGGGTGCTGGACATGGGTTGCAGCACTGTGTGCAATAGACAAGATGCAGAAGCAACCTAGTGTCTATCCCCAGATGAATGCATAAGGAAAATGTGGCCTATCCATCTGGTGGAATATTATTCAGTCTTTGGAAAAAGAAGGAAATCTTGCCATCTGCAACAACAAGATACATTTGAAAGACAGAACACTAAGTGAAATAAGTCAGTCACAGAAGCACAAATACGGCAGGATTCCCCTTCTATAGGGTAGCTAACATAGTCACAGTCATAGAAGCAGGGAAAACAATAGTGGTTGTCAGGGGCTGGGGGGCTGAGAAACTGGGGTGAGGAAGAGAATAGCTGTTGGGCAATGGATATAGAGTGTGCGTCATGCTGGAAGGATGAATTCTGGAGATCTGCTGTAAAACATAGTGACTGTGGCTAACAATATGATATTAAGAATAAGAACACTCTCATGTTGAGTGTTCTTCAGACACACACACACACACACCCACACACACACATACAGGGACACAAAGACCCTTTGGAGAGTTGTTGGATATATCTAGAACCTTGATTTTGGTAATGGTATTATCATGGGTGTTTGCGTACATAAAAACATCAAATTATACACTTGAAATATATGCAGTTCTTTGTATATCGGTTGTACCTCAATAACACTGTTAAAAAAAAGAGGAGACTAGGTGATGAAATTAATGTGGAAGTGAGAAAGAGCTGGGACTTTTCATGGCTAATTATGTATTCATAAGTGGCCTTTATGATCTGGGAGTTGCGTTCGAGATTCTAAAAACAAGCCGGGCTCGGTGGTTCAGCCTGTAATCCTGCACTTTGGGAGGCTGAGGTGAGTGGATTGCCTGAGCCCGTGGGTTCGAGACCTGCCTGGGCAACTTGGCGAGACCTCATCTCTACAATAAGTCAAAAAATTAGCTGGGTGTGGTAGCGTGCGCCTGTAATTCCAGCTACTTGGAGGGCTGAGGCGGAAGGATCTCCGGAGCCCAGCAGGTCGAGGCTGCGGTGGCCAGGAGCGGCCACTGCCCTCCAGTCTGGGTGACAGAGTGAGACTCCAACTCAAAAAAAAAAAAAAGATTCTAAAAACAGTGAAAAGGCCCCTGTGCTAATTCTCAAGGCTGTCTAGTTGAACTTAGAATTTTGCCACTGAATGTTGGATACAATTTTTTAAAAGTATCCTATGTGAAACACTGAAATTTTAACACAGAAGTTTCTAAAGAAAAAAATGCATTCAACAGGGAAATAACAAAAAAATTTAACATTCAAAAGTAATCAAGGAGTTTTTCCCATCTCTGAAAAGACATGACTTGCCCCCAACTCCCCCTTTCTTTTACTGACATTGAACTTTTTTCCTCCAACCTTAATAATAAATGAAAGGATTGTAATGCAGGAAATGTTTTAGAAAGAACTCTAGCTGCATTAAATTTGAAAATCTTGATTTCATTGTGTTTTGCCTGATTTCTTTAAATCCAATGTAGCTTACTTCCGTTGGGAAGATTCTGTGTCTTGCCAGCACATCTGAATTCTTACATGGAAAGCGGGCATTATTTGCTATAGAGAGAAGCACAAAGCCATCTACAGAGGTTACCATCAAAGACATTTGTGGGAGAGGCATTCGTCCTAGAGAAAACCAAGGACCTTGAGTTGAGGTGACTTGCCTGGGGTCATTCTTGCCTAGACAAGGGCTGCAGAAATAGAGCCGGAAAGTCCTGTTCAGCCCTTCCTGCGTAAATCCTCTGTTCTCTTTCAGTATGACTCACAGGCTCTGGGAACACATCCCGAGTTGCAGTTTTGGGGTCTTGGGAGCTGCAAAATGCCATGGTTCAAGAATGAATGCAACTAATGAGGAAAGGTGTCAACACAGCTGGGGAAGGGGTGAACTGAGGACAAACGAAATAGGCACCAAAAAAAAAAAAAAAAAATCCTCTCTTGCCTGAAAAACGAAGCAAGAGAAAATCAGGGGAAGTGATGTTTGATTGCATCCATTGCACAGAGAGAAAAAAGCAAAACAATTTAATTTTGATTTCTTCTGGAGTCTTCTAAGTAGGCATTTCCAGAGAAAAATAAATTGCTGATAAAAGTCACGGGGCCTTGCGTAAATCCAAAAAACAAGAAGTCTGGGGAAGATTTGATTACCGTTGACAGCAGAGATGAAAGATTTCAAAGTCCTATGTGCATCCAGGTTGACTAATTGCTGATTTTGAAGGGGAGGGTGGTTTGATTTGTTATATTTAGAAGATATTTGGAAACTGTGAGAATTTTAATAAGATACCTCATGCACGTGCAGCATGGATGTCGCCCAATGCTTTAAAACTGTTTGGACATATTTTGAAGAGACATCTATGAAAAAACTAGATGTTAATTTTGAAATATGCAAAATACTGCCTTTAGAACAGTGATTCCCAAACTACAGTCATCCAAGCATCATTTTCCTGCATTTTTGCCATATCCTGCTTGTCTTAGCCATTTAATATTTTCTTCAAATTATCTCATTTTAGATTTTTACTTTAAAGACAACTTTATACCAATCACTTAAATGTACTAAACAGAAAGCAAATGTGCAACAATGAAAATGTCACTTTAATTTGTGTGAACTTCTGGTGTAACAGAAAGCTCTGAGCCTGTTCTTTGTTAAAAAGAACTTTGTTAAGACAAGAGAGAATGGTAATTCTTAGAGAGTCTAAAAGACACCAATGCTCGAAACTGACAGGTCTTGGTTTTATCAGAAGGATTGTAAGGGAATTAGAAGAGGAGCCATAGCTTCTCTCTCACTGTGAGAGTCAATGTTCCTTTCTGCTGTGTCCCAGGTGTCTACTCTGCCCCACACTTTGGAAAACATGGCTTTAGATTCGAGAAAAGACTTGCCCTGTGTGCTCCAGAAAACCAGGCTGGAATCGGTGGATGAAAACTTCAAATGGCACATTTTAGGTCAGCCTCAGCAAATCATGTTTGCAGCAGAATCAACCACAGAGAGGAGAAGGCAGCTTCAAAAAAAGCCATTCAAGGATAGGGGGTGGGGAGTGCAGAGATATTGGTCAAAGGGTACAAAGTTTCAGTCAGACAAGATAAAAAGTTCTGGTGATCTATTGAATAGACTGGTGGCTATGGTTAATAAGAATGGATTGTATACTTGAAAACTGTCAGCTGGGCACAGTGGTTCAGCGTGTAATCCCAGCACTTTGTGGGGCTGAGGCGAGAGGATTGTCTGAGCCTGGGGGTTCAAGACCAGCCTGGGCAATTTGGGGAGGCCTCATCTCTACAATAAAAAAAGAAGCCGGGCAGAGTAGCGTGTGCCTGCAGTTCCAGCTACTTGGAAGACTGAGGCAGAAGGATTGCCTAAGCCCAGCAGGTCAAGGCTGCAGTGGCTGTGAGCATGCCACTACACTCCAGCCTGGATGACAGAGTGAGACTCCAACTCAAAGAAAAACAAACTGTAGAGAGAGTAGCTCTTAAATATTCTCACAACAATAACAATAAATGGTAAGTATGTGAGGTGACCAGCATGTTACTTAGCTTGATTTAACTATTTTACAATGTACACATATATCAAAACATGAAGTTGTCCACTTTGTCAACAATATGTTAAAAATAATTTTTGTTAAATAATGAGAGACCAAAATAGGCAAATCTATAGAGATAGAAAATAGATTAATGATTGTCAGGGACCAGTGGAGGGTGGAATGTCTACTAATGAGTGTGGGGTTTCCCTTTGGACGGGATGAACATGTTCTGAAATCAAAAATGGTAAGAGTTTACCTTGGGATTAGACTAAAAATCACTGGATTTGGTATGTTTTATGGAATGTGAATTATATCTCAATTTAAAAGCAGTGAGAACTCCTTATTACTGCAAGCATTTGTGTCAGTGTGTTGGGGAGAGTCAGAGAGATGACCTCTCCTTTGCCTTCTGAATGGAGGTTCCATGCATAATAATGTATTCATCAGAGATTTCTTTAAGGTGACAGAATACTTGGATTGGCCTCTTTATCAAGCTGTACACCCTTAGCCATTTCTTTATATTCTTTTCTGTAGTAACACCACGCTCTTCTGGTTCCTAGCCTGAGAAAGTTCTCAAAGAGCTTTTTCCCCCACTGATGAGTGCATACGCTCAGACTCTTAGCTTCAAATCCTGGCTATGCTACTTACTAGTTGTGTGCCCTCGTGAAAAGTATCCGATCTGCCTTAGCCTCCCATCTGAAAAATGAGAATAAGAATCATGGCTCCCTCCCTGGCTTTGGAGAGAAGTGATAACTTAACATGAGGGTTTGTTGGGGTTGTGTTGGTTCCTAGCACCCATTACTATCAAGGATTCTTAATCCTGGGACTTTGTTCAGACTCCTCAATTCCTTTCTTAACTCTCCTTTTTGCTCATTCACTCATTTTCCATAAATAGTTTCCTTTATTTCAAAGACCTACACTGCTTTTCAAATAGGCTTCCAAATCAATATCTCTAGATCCTTCCTTACTCCCGAACGCCTTTCTCATGTTTCTGAACCCCTACTGCGTATGTATTCCCCATAGGTACCTCAAATTTAACCCACACGAAATAGAGTTTTTTGTCTCTTTCAGTGATTCCCATTCTGTTCTTTTTGGGATTTTGGTCTTTTTAGAGCTAATATGTATGAAGCAGAATTCCAGCCCTTCTGCTGATATGTTTCATGAACGACTGCATTTTCATCCTCATAACAATCCTATCTGCTACAATTTTTCTTCTTTCATATTTGAACAACAACAACAAAAAAACCAGAGCATCAGAGAGGTTAATGAACTTGCCCAAGAATACCCAGGTGGGAAAAGATGGTTCCAGGACTTGAATTCAGGTGGAAAGTCCATTCTCTTCATCACTCTGTCATACTATCTTCCAGCCCTTGGTGACTGGCAGGATTCTCCATGAAGTCCCCTAAACTAAACACATCCGTTTTCTTTTATTTCTTTCATTCTCCCCACCTTCTCACAACTGTATGTAATCTATCACCAATCTGTCAATTCTACCTTGAAAATATTCCTCAAATGTCTGCCTTCCCCTCTGTCTTCACAGCCACATCCTCAGGATGCTTGTTGGTTTTCATGGCCTCCAAGATCTCACCAACGGCTCTCCATCCAATCCTTACCTCATGTTTCTGCAAAGGTAACTTGGAAAATCCAAGTCGGACTGCATCATGGCCCTGCTCAAGATCCTTCAAAACTATACTTTATGGATTATATGAAATCCAAATTATACAAAATTATATAAAATTATATGAAATCCAAACTCCTCAACACGGTACAGTCTATGTTTCCAGCCTCGCCCCCATGTTCCTGCCTTTTTCTCCTCTTTCTTCTTGTACATTCTTGTTATTGCGGAAAACTGAAATCATTCGATTTAACGAATCATTTGTTCATATAAGAAATTGTTCCTTCACTTAACAAGTACGTATTATATTCTCACAATTATCAGACATATGATAATAGGACCTACTTCCAAGGGGTTTTGGGGATATTTAAACAAGATAACGTATGTAAATATAGTGTCACACACATGGGCACACACACACACGAATACATGTAAAAACTAGGGAGATCTTCATGGTGTTGTCCAATATCACTTTCCTGGTTTTGGTAACTTATTATAGTTGTGTAAGTTGTTACCAGTGAATGAAGCTGAACAAAGAGTATGCTGGCCCTCCCTGGACTGTTTTTTTTTTGCAACATCTTGTGAATCTATAATTATGGAAAAAGTAGAAATTAAAAAGGAATGTAATATTTGTGTTTTACACCCAGGAAGCAGGTTGAGAAATGTAATAGCCATATATTTACTACACACTTCACTTATCATACTGTTGCGCTGTAAGATTCCTCTAGCTTCTCTTTGGGTCCAGGCTATGAAGGAAATGCTGGATTCCTCCTTGGAAAAAAGAACAAAACCCTTCTTGGCAGTAGAGTGAAGTCTGGATTTTCAAATCAGACAGACCTAGGTTGAATTCCAACATTGCTATTTATAAACCACATGAATTTGGGCAAACTCCTTGACGCTGAAAGTCAGCTTTATCACAATTATCATGAATATGATCATGTGACCTCCTTCTGAGGAGTTTCTGGGATAAACAAGACAATGTATGCAAACAAGGTCATGTATTTTAAAAAGACAGAGTGTTAAGTGCTCAGCATGTAACAAACACCCTCAACTTCTCTCTCTCACAGCCCACATGGGCAGATCCTGGAGCTCTATCTTTGAGATGAAACCAGAATCCTGCCCCTTCTCACCACCACTCTGCCATCATCTTAGCCCAAGCTACTGTTCTCTCCCATCTGAATCACTCCATCAGCCTCTTAACTGATTTCTTGCTTCTGTTTCTAATAACCGACATCTGATCTGAACCCAGCAGCCAGAGCCATCCTGTCAAAATATAAATTGAATCATGTTATTCCTCGGCTCAGAATCCTCTAGAGGTTTCTCTTCTTGATGAGAGTGGAAGCCAAAGCCTTTGGAGTGACCTCAGAGCTCTGCACGTTGTTCCCCACGCAGCCCCAACACTCACACCTCTGGGCTCCTTCCCTCATGGCCCCTCGCTCACTCAGCCTCATGCAGGCACCTAGTCCAGGGTCTTTGCACCAGCCTTTCCTTGACCCGGATTGTTTCTCACCCGGATATCCGCACAGCTGTTTGCTCCTGCTTTTAAGTAAATGCTCTAAAGTCCTCAACTAGGCCTTCCCTCTACGCCTTATCTTAGCTTGTGGTCCTCATCACATCCTCCTTTGTTCTTCTCCATACAACTCACCATTTGTTAACATGCCATATAATGTATTTCTTGTCTATCTCCCCCAACAAAAATGAACGTTCCACAAAAACAGGTCATCTTGTCTGTTATAGTCACCACTGTATCCACAGTGTAAAATAGTTCCTGGCACGTGGTCGGCCCACCCTCAACAGAATCTCCTAAATGAATGAATGAATGTACTCTCGTAGAGTGAGCAACATGGCAAAGCCACAGGTGTGTGGAAGATCATGGTCCATTACGGAAACTGAAAGCAGATCAGTGTGATCCGAGTCAAATGCATGAAAGAGAAAGGAAAAAGACAAAGTTGAAGACAAGACCAGTAATGTGGGCATTTGATACATGCCATGCACAGGGCCCATACTCAGGAGGGTCCCATGCTTGGTTTAATGCGCTGCAGTCAACACCTGACATTCTATTTTTTTTTTTTTTTTTTGAGTTGGAGTCTCACTCTATCACCCAGGCTGGAGTGCTCTGGCACACTCATGGCCACCCTAGCACTGACCCACTGGGCTTTGTCAATCCCTCCGCCTCAGCCTTCCAAGTAGTCGGAACTCCAGGCACGCACTACCACACCTGACTAATTTTTGATGTATTGTAGAGACACAGTCTCGCCAAGTTACCCCGGGCTGGTCTCAAACCCACAGGCTCAGGCAATCCACTTGACTGGCCTCCCAAAATGCTGGCATGACAGGCTGAGCCACCGAGCCCGGCCAACCCCTGACATTCTTAAACATTTAAAAAAAAAATAACGGACCCTGTATTTTATTTTGCACTGGGTCTAAAATGTTGCAGCTGGTTCTGGTTGGAGAAGCAGAAATAGTCAAAGGAACTTGTCTGCTGTATTGAGGAGTGACATGGCCACAAATAGAAAGCCAGCAGTTTGGAAGATGGGATGGGGAAGCTGGGAATATCACTCCAGCTCATCTCTGCCTAGCAATCCTGCTCATCCTTTAAGACCCACTCAGATGTTACTTCCCCCTGAACCTTCCCATCCTCCTCTGCCTAACCCTCTGCTGTTCTCTCCATATATTCCTCATCAATATCTTAAAGTGCTTCAGGTGTTATATGTTAATTATCTGCAGACATGCTTATCTACCTGTTTTAAACCAGGAGTTCCCAAGGTTAGAGTCATGTATGAGTCAACTTTGAAGAATGTATGCTCAGTACTTAGGACTCACATACTCAGTGAGTCTGAGGAGTGAATGAATACATGAGAGAATGAGGCCAGGTGTGGTGGCTCACACCTGTGATCCCAGCACTTAGGGAGGCCAAGGCAGAAGGCCAGGAGTTTGAGATCAGCCTGGACAACACAGCAAGACCTCGTCTCTACAAAAAAAAAAACAAAATTAGCCAGGCATGGTGGCTCGTTCCTGTAGTCCAAGCTACTCGGGAGGCTTAAAGCCCAGACTTCTTCACCACCACACAATACATCTGGGTAAATCAAAACCCTTTGTACCCCCTAAAGCTATTAAAATTTTAAAAAGAAAAATTAAAATATGCTTTAAGTTTCCATCAGTGTGTTTATATGCATATATGCATATTTACATATATTAATATTAATGTTATTACATAATATATAACTTATCTAATATATAAATATGTCATATTTTTCAACAGTTTTATATTTTTTAAATAAAAAAATTGAGACTTAGCAAAGTAAAGTACTATCCAAGCATACCAAACTGAGACTTGAAACTTGATCTCAGTATACTTTTTCTAATACAAGTCTTCTAAACCTGACCTCAATATTCCTTCTCCACCCATATCTCATACAGAAAGATACACTGGAGATGTATAAGTAGTTTCCTGGTATTATCAACTTAGTAGTTCACTCATTTAAATTCGGCTATTTTGAAGAGCATAGACACATATGCATTTCAATCACACATGCAGTGTGGAGAGAACTTTAGGTGAATTTTTAAAATGTGACCCATCTTGCTATCAAAATGGCTGTCATGTCTGGATTTGACATTGGTCCAGGATCACATGTCTACCACTGTCTATTCTGGAAACGACATTTCATGATGGAAAGGAAGATTCAAACTCACCATTTTTGGTGTAATGGTCTGTGTCCAGCCTTCTGACCTTCTCCAACCAGATGTCCTGACTTGGGGGAGAGTCAACATCACCAAAGATACTTTCATGCAGCCAGGATTTAGAGGTAGCGAGATTGAAGAGAGAAGGAACAGAATGACGGATTTTCTTTTTCTTTCTAAATATCCTAGAGAGAAAGGAAAGTAGTCACTTCAGGCTCAAAACAGAATTTAGCAAAAGTGATTTGGTGCACAGAGTTCAACTCTATGACCCATGTCCCTTCACTCCATTAACCCACAGAAGTTTCTCAAAACTCTACTGTGTGTGCCAGGTCCTTGAATTAATGTCAAGAACACTGAGTTGAAAGAAAGCATTGCATGCAAAAAGTTCACCATCTTCTATGGGAAAAAGACAAGTATTGTGAATAATTTCACAGGGCTTATTCTATGCCAGGAATCTTTCTCAGTGCTTTACATAGATTAACATAGGATATTCCCAGAACTAAGGTAGGTACTATTATGATACCATTTTCCAGATCAGGAAACTGAGGCATAGACAAGTTAAATTACTTGGCTGAGGTCATGCAGCTAATAAGTGACATAACTGGGATGCAAACCCAGGATCTGACTTTACAGTCTCTGTTCTTGACAGCTATGCTATGCGGGGGTTATATGCTCTGGAAGAGTGACCTAGGGGTTACTCAGAGGACACTAGGAGCAGTGTTGCTAATTGAAAATCACGGCAGCCTTTCTGGGACAAGCATGAGATGATCAGACCTGTGTATTGAAAAACAAGTAGGTCTCAGATTGGGTCATGATAGGAAATGAGGCTGGAAAAGCAAGACGAGGCCTGATAATGAAGAATTCATATATGGTGCTAGGAAGTTGGAATTTGGAATTTAATGTTGGAGCAAGGGGACTCCACTGAAGCATGGTGAGGATGAGGAGTGGTGTTGATGGGAGTTTGCATTTCCAAGAGATGGTTGGCCACAGAGGGTGACTCAGAGGCACAAGACTGAGAGCAGAGAGGCTGTTCAAAGTGCACTGGGGAGTAACTTTTACTGCGTGCCTGCCTGTGAGTCAGGTGCCAAGCCCGGGTTGGGCTGAACACTATACTGATAAGAAGTGCTGAGGGTCTGAGCTACAGTCGGGTAATACGAGGGGGAATGGGACCATTTTCCTGTCACATGCGGAAGTGAATGGGACGGTTTTCCCATCACACCCTTCTGCTCTTCTCTGGGGGCTTCTACAGCTGCCATCGGGAGTTGCATTTTGAATGTGAATTCCTTCAGTGTTGAGGGTGGGTTAGGGTTGATCCTGATGGCTCTCAGCCAGGGTGATTTTGGTCCCAGGGAACACTTAGCAGATTCTGAGACATTTTGTTACCGTCACACCAAGGGAGGGGTGCTCCTGGCATGTAGTGGGTAGAGGCCAGAGATGTTAAACAGTCACAATGCACAGGACGGTTTCCCATAACAGAAAATTATCTGATACAAAATATCAATAAGGCTGTGACTGAGAAACCTTGCTTTATTTTAATTCTCTCTGTCGTCAATTTTAGGTAACAGCAAGTTGAGGAAAATGATAGCGTTCATGATAATGGAACATTTTTAAAAATGAAAACTAACTGTTAAACGTTTTTGTAGGTTCTAAGATGAGGTCACTTTAAGTTGAATAAGCAGGAATTTGAAAATTTTTGATTTTTAAAAATTCTGAGTTAATGCACTCAACAAATCTTTATTAAGCACACATTATGGGATGGGCACTGATCAAATATGAGGAAAAAACATTAACTCTAACACTAAGAATATCTATGCAGGTGGGATAAAGTTAAAAAGTGGGGTTAGAAACTTGTTCTCTAAAATCAGACAGTCTGAGTTGGAATTCTGGTTTCAGCTAATAGCTCTGTGAGCTTGGGAAAGTCACTTAACCTCTCTAGACTTAAGTTTTGCCTTTGTGAAATGAAAATGGCGGTAATAAAATCTATGCCATAAGGTTTCAGAGGAAGAATTGGGAAATCAAATGAGTGTCCATCAGTAAAACAGTTGGGATATTGATTTTGTGTGTTTAACACACATTAATAGTTATGTTCAAGGTAAAACGGGAGGGAGAAAATGGATCAAGACTTTTCTGAGGGAGGGTGCCTAAGCAAAGTACCAAAATTACCTTGCAGTCACCTGGGGAATGTACTAGAATGCTCCAGGAAGCACACCGAGCTCTAGGGCAGCCATTGCAGAAACCTAAGCAAGAGGTGGTGGTGATGGTACAAATGGAGGGTACCACCATATAAAGAGGACGGGAACAACTCCAAATAATTTCAGGGTGTTAACTCATTTGGTCTTAGCAACAGTGGCAGAAATAACGCACTTTCTACCAAATCCATTCTATCCATTCCACTTGGACACACAATTGGTTACATTGTCCTGCTCCCTTGCCATTAGATGTGGTCATGATCTAAGGTCTCCTCAGTGGAATGTGAGCAGAAATGATGTGTGCCATTTCTGGGATGGAGCCCTGAGCAAAGCAGGTGTTCCTCTTGCTCACTTTATTTCTACTTTCACCAGTTGGTTCCAGAACACTACCACTCCAGAGCCTCTCCAAGGGCTTCAATTGGGTCGGAAGAAGAACAAGACAAGAGAAGTCTGGGTCTCCCTGCTTGGCGGTAGACCACCAGTCAACCTGGAACACTCACGCTGGACGATTACATGAGCAAGAAATAAAATTTGGTTTTGTTTGAACCATTATATGTTTAGATCTATAGGTTACCATCTGTTTCATCTTATTCTGACTAATGCAAAGACCAACTGAATAAAAGGGATATATTAAAAAAAAGAAAAAGGTCAAGTCTGGAGTGACCCGTAAGAGAGGGTGAATGGTGTTCCTTTTCATTGAGATAAAAATCACATGAGAAACATTTTGAAAGAAAAACCTATTCTATTTTGGACATACTAGGTTTGAGATGCCTCTAGGAAATCCCTCCCTCCTCCATGAACAGAAGAAGAATGTATTTTCCTGACCCTTATTCCAGCTAGCCTGTATAACTCGAATTGACCAATGGAATGTTGTCAGATTGAGGCACCCAGGGGCTTGAAATGTACTTGCTGGTGGGGCATGTCTTTTTGCTTTCATGTGATTACCATGGGAAGCACATTCTTCATGTGGTCCACTGGTCCCAAGAGAATGAGCTCTGTGAAACAGACTTGATTCCCACCTGAAACCAGACTACATCACCCTAGCCCAAATGACTTCCAAATATGTGTATGTCACAAAGATTTTGCAGTTATTTGTAACACGGCAACATTGTGTCAATAGTTGATACAGTCAGCACGTGGGTGGTTTTGAAGCAAACAAAAACATGGATGTGATTGCCCAAATTCATGGATACAAAGTGAGCACATTCATCTTATTTCCTGCAGACATGCCACTCCTTTGCTTCTGATCTTGATAACTGGCCCAACTCTACATCCAGTTAACAAAGCCAGAGTCCTAAGTTTCATGCAAGTGTCCTTCCTTTGCTGTCCCTCCCACATTCAAACAGTGGCCACATCCTACCTCTTCACAGTCCCCTTTATTTTTTTCTCCACCCCCAGTCTTTTGTCCTTGCTATTATGACTTTCTTTCAATCCATGAGTACCCTGCCTTCAGTTTCCCCATTCTACCTACTCTCTGTTCACACACTCCACACTCCCAACAATCCATCCTCTACTTTGCCATCACTGTTATTTTTCTAAGAATAAGTCTGATAATTTGTCAATGGCTCCTCTCTATCTATAGAAGAATGCTCAAACTCCTTAGCCTGAAATTTAACTCCCTCCACCCATCCTCTGCCTCTGTTGCTCAGTCTTCTTTCTTACAGAGCACCCTTTCCCACCCTAAGTTATATTCTTACTAAATTATTTGCCATATCCCAAATTGCATCTGGGTCTCTAAGAGCCCCATGCCTGTGCCCTCTCCAAAAGTCTTCTTTCCTACTTTTAACTAACATCCTACATTTTTCAAGATTCAAATCAGTCATCACCACCTCTAGAAAGTTTGTTTTCACCTTTTCCCCAAGTAAAACAGGCCTCCCTTTCCTCCACTGCACCCTGTATCACTGCATTACTTTTGTTTGTTTTCACACCGGCTATCCTTGACCTTTATTGCCCTTTGAATTTCCACAGTCTGGAACAATAATGGGCTCCTTATAAAGAATGAATATAAATTGAATGAATAGAGTAAATGAATGAGTGGATGAATACATTATCAATGGATTTAGCTTGAGATTGCTTTATGTAATATCCTCTACCTACCTAACTAAGCTCTCCTTGTATATAACACTGGTCTGGGAGGGATTCAGAGTGACGTTGCCATCTTGGTCACAGAGGAAACTGTCTTCTGTCCAAATGTAGTAGCCATTGGTGAGGAGTCTGGGACTTCGGCGACAAGTATGGTGGGAGCCTGTCAAGGGATCTATGGAGCAGCATTCAAATGAACTGTCACTTTCCAGGAAATCACAGGCAAAACTAAAGAAGAGAAATGGAAGGTCATTAAGATCTCTGTCTACATCCAGTCCCACAAAAACCACGTCTTGTGCATTCATGGCTACTGGTTACTTCTTCTGCCATTAAAAATGTCACCCCTAGCCGGGCTCAGTGGCTCAGCCTGTAATCCCACGCCTTGGGATGCTGAGGTAAGTGGATTGCCTGAGCCTGCGGGTTCGAGACCCGCCTGGGCAACTTGGCGAGCCCTCATCTCTACAATAAATCAAAAAATTAGCTAGGCGTGGTAGCGCACACCTGTAGTTCCAGCTCCTCGGAAGGCTGAGGCGGAAGAAACGCCGGAGCCCAGGAAGTCGAGGCTGCGGTGGCCGGGAGCGGCCACTGCACTCCAGTCTGGGTGACGGAGTGAGACTCCAACTCAAAAAAAAAAAAAAAAAGTCACCCCTAACCTTCTGGGCTGCACCTCCTCACCTATGATGACATCGAACTACAGGACATGCAGTGCTTATTTCTGTTTTAAAACTTGGTGAAGACACTGTGGCTAGTCAGTTTCTTCACCATCACCATATGATGAACCTATGCT
>CAUYQG010166289.1:0-19881 GCA_963574415.1 Tarsius wallacei
AGTTCCAGCTACTTGGAAGGCTGAGGTGGAAGGATCGCCGGAGCCCAGCAGGTCGAGGCTGCGGTGGCCGGGAGCGGCCACTGCACTCCAGTCTGGGTGACAGAGTGAGACTCCAACTCAAAAAATAAATAAATAAATAAAAATAAAATAACATAAAATAAAACTATGAGAAAATAAGTGTCTGTCATTTAAGCCACCAATTCTGTGGTATCTTGTTATGGCAGCCTGAACCAACCAACACACTTCCTTACCCAGTTAAAATTCTGTGCTCAGTGATTATCAACCATTGCAAACATCTCAACTGCCTTGGCTAGATCTCGATTTGTATTACTTGATTGGCAAAGTCCAAACCCTGGTGAAGTCCAATTCTTCCATGTCCGCATCAGAGCTGCCAAATATGGCCGAAGAAAACCAACTGTATCCACTGGACTACTTTAAATTCATGACCACTTACTTCAAGTGGGCTCTTAACTTCCTAGCAATTATTCTGTATTTTTCTAGTCCATTAACTCTCCTACTCTCTCAGTTAATTATTTCACATCTTTTCCCCCCTCTTTATACATGTCCTATCCTAACTCTTTGCTGATGACCTTGCTCCGTATTTCACTAATAGAGGCTACCAGGAGAGAACATCCACAAGTTCCTGCCATCAAATCCACCAACCCACCAGCATCTGTAAACAAACCCTCTGTTTTCTCTCCTGGGGCTGTCTGTGCTCTCACTTTGCTCCTGCAATTTCCCCAACTCTCCTATACCACTGATATCCACTTTCCAGCGGATAATTGCCACCAGCATGCAAAGATGCTCTATTATCTTCCACACCCACCCCACCAAAAAACAGAAGACAAAAAGGCAAAGGCAAAAGCTTTTCCTTATTTCCCCTTCCAGCTATTGTACTGTTTCTCTGCTCCCCTTTATTTATTTATTTTTTGAGTTGGAGTCTCACTTTGTCGCCCAAGCTACAGTGCAGTGGCATGCTCATGGCCACCGCAGCCTCGACCTGCCGAGCTCAGGTCATCCTTCTGCCTCAGCTTTCCAGGTAGCTGGGACTACAGGCATGCGCCACCATGCCCAGCTAATTTTTTGATTTATTGTAGTGACAAGGTCTCGCCAAGTTGCCCAGGCTGGTCTCAAACCCATGGGCTCAGACAATCCTCTCACCTCGGCCTCCCAAATTGTGGGGATTATAGATGTGAGCCACCGCACCCAGCCTCTCTGTTCCCCTTTAAAGCAAAATCCCCCAACACAACTGTCTATGCCCTTTGTCTCCAGTTTCTCCCCACCCGGTCTTCCCTGGCACGACTTCATTATGTTTTCACCTTGTGGCTCCCCTAGAGCTGGTCTGTTCTCAGTTCTTGTCTTACTTCACTATCAGCAGCATCTGGCAGATTTGTTCATTCTCCCTTCTTTGGACATGTTTTCTTCACCTGGTTTCTGTCTCCTGCTAATCCTCTACCTCTGTCAAAACTTTTACGGGCTCCTCATCTCCCAGATCCCCTAGTAACAGGAATATGCCAGGTCATTTCTCTCTCTCTCTCTCTCTCTCTCTCTCTCTCTCTCTCTCTCTCACTCCTCTCTTGTGTGTGTGTGTGTGTGTGTGTGTGTGCGTGTGTGTGTGTGTGTGCGCGTGTGTTGGGGTCTCATTCTGCCACTCAGACTTGAGTGCAGTGGCAAGATCATGGCTCACCGCAGCCTTGACCTCCAGGGCTCAGGTGATCTTTCTGCCTCAGCCTCCCAAGTAGCTGGGACTATGGGCGTGTGCCACCACTTCTGGCTAATTTTTTTATTTTTTTGTAGAGATGAGGTCTCACAATGTTGCCTAGATTGGTCTCGAACTCCTGGGCTCAAGTGATCCTCCTGCCTCAGCTTCCCAGAGTGTTGGTATTACAGACATGAGCTGCCATGTCCAGCCCATTTCTCTCTTTCTTAATGGAATTTGGGTATACAGAATGTATTACCCATGACCTTGAAATGCTCTTTCCTCAGATAGCCACACGGCTCACCATTACTTCCTTCCAGTTTATTCAAAAGTCCTCTTTCCAGTAAAGCCTGTCCTGACCACCCAACTGAAGATTGCAATCTTCTTCCCACCTACCACATACCACATACATATTTTCTATCTGTTTTTCTTCCTTTCTTTTTCTCATTAGCTTTAAGTATGATCTAACATAATATCCAATTTACTTCTGTACCTTGTTTGTTTTCTGTCTTCCCCTTTAGAATGTGAGTTCCATGAGGGAAGGAGTTTTTGCCTTCCTTAGTCACTTTATCCTCAGCACATAGAACAGTGCCTGGTATATAATAGGCATTCGATAAATATTCATTCAACTAGCCCATAAATACAAGATGTTCATCCACTACCACAAAGGATATTGGTAAATATTTAGGTTGTTTTTACCAAAGCAAAGACATGTTCATTTGATTATACTTTAATAAATCATGTATGTTTTTAAAACAGAAAGAAACTCAGCAGTGAGCAAAGGCTTACACAATCACCATTAATCAAAATCTTTCTTTCTTACTTTCTTACTTTCTTTCACTCTCACTTCAATGGTGATCATGGCCTTCAGTTTTCAGGTCCAATTGTAAGGAAGTGTGTAAAGTCTTACTGATACACTAATCCTGTCACTGCTCACATCACCCACAATTAGCTCAGGATAACAGGAAACCAAAATGAGATTTCAAAAAATAAATTGGCTAAAATATATGGACCAAAATGGCCAGATGTCTTGCCCATAATTCTCAAGATCATGAGCTCTGTAGCCAACAGAAGGACTGGACAGGCTCACAACACTTCCTTCTACACTTCCAGTGGCCATTCACTTGGAAAACGTTTATGTACAAAATGGCATTTCACTAAATTATCACAAAACATTACTGAAGTGTGTTAAAACGTTTTATTCACAGGAACAAGAAGCCTAAACAATCATCCTTGTGAAACTGAGCTATAATCTACAAACTGGAGGTTGAATATGCATGAAGGTTAATCAGAGGTAAGTATTACTTGAACTTCACTGGAGATAGGACCATCTTGGCTTGTACTCACTATCCACGCATCCTGGTCAGTTCCTCGGCTGAAGAAGATATCTGCCGCAAAGCATGGCAACTTCTTATGCCTATTTCATGCCTTAAGAATAACTTGATGGATATGTTATATTATTTGCTCTCTGTGTGTCAACTGACACTTATTCTAACAAAAAAGGCTAGGGGTAGGACAGTTTGTGAGGTTACAACTTTAAAGAGGATAATTCTGTTACTAACTTCTCTTCTGCAAGGAAAACACTTAAGCAAACTAACAATTTTCTCCCCCACTGGACAAAAAGAAAGAAAACAGTCCTACTCAATTCTAGCCTCAAAAGTTTAAAGACACTGAGTGTGCCCGGTCCCCTTTGCTCTGTGAAGAGACCAAATGATAAGGTTAGCTCTACCAGGCAGTCACCATGCTACTGGTTACATTGTCCTTTCTGAATGCACTGGTTTGGCTTGGGGTCTTCTTTCTTTCTTTCTTACTTTCTTTTTATGTTATTTTTTGTAGAGATCTCAAGTCTCACTATACTGCCCAGGCTGGTTTCAAATTCCTGGGCTCACTCAATGCTCTTGCCTCAGCCTTCCAAAGTGTTAGGATTATAAGTGTGAGCCCTCATGCCTGACCTGTGTCTTGTTTCTAAGGTGCAGAACACATACCATGATAAAGCAGTAAGGATTATCCTCTCTAGAAAGAAAATAACCTTCCAAAAGATTGTGAGAAGTTCTAAAACAATTGATAGGCCTTTGTCTAATTACTGTTGTATGACTTTTGTGTGTCAAAAATCCAACACTTGCCGGACACAGTGGCTCACGCCTATAATTCCAGCACTTTGGGAGGCTGAGGTAAGAGGATGGCCTGAGCTCATGGGTTCGAGACCAGCCCGGGCAACTTGGAGGGATCTCATCTCTACAATAAATCAAAAAATTAGCTGGGTGTGGTGGTACATGCCTGTAGTTCCAGCTGCTTGGAAGGCTGAGGTGGAAGGATTGCTTGAACCCAGCAGGTCGAGGCTGCGGTGGCCATGAGCATGTCATTGCACTCTAGCCCGGGCGACAGAGTGAGACTCCAACTCAAAAAAAAAAAAAAAAAAAAAAAGCCAACACTTTCCTGAAACTATACCTTCTATTCATAAAGAAACTTCATATCTCTAAGTGTTGGATCTATTCTCGCGGGACAACCTTGGTATCACTGTTCCTCTCTGGGGAGACTTTTGAAGCCTGAGAACACACAAAAAACTATTTCTGAATGCTGCTGGTATAGGACTAATAAAACCCTCCAAATGCACACTGTCCCCAGTGTAATTTCCAATACTTCCACACTCTTTCCACAAATAGCCACCACCATTAAAGGGTTTTAATGTTTCATTCAAAATGAATTAGTTCCTGTGGCCAATAGCCAATGTAATTATAATGAATGTTGTATTAATCCTTATGATATTTTCCTGAGTTCAATTCATCACTGTATCTTAATCTTCCGCTATTTAGTTGCTCAATTACCCAATTAGACTGTTGGTGATCATTTATTGGGACTTATTTCATCTGTGGCACATGGACTTACTTCTGGCTCCCAAGGAATTGGTCTGGCTTATGTGATGATGGAGATATTATTCTGGTTCTGCACCACTTCTAGTCTCTCCCCTAAGCAAAATGATGGAATCTTGGGGAAATGACTGAAGTGGAAAGGCTTTGGACATTAACTTTTCAAATACATGATGTTGCCAGGTCCATTATGAAAAAATTATCTAACATTTTAGAACAAGTCGGTAATGTCACACATAATAACAATCTAGAAGATTTTACAACAAAAAGACTTCCTCCACTAGCTGTATGACTCACTAGACATTTTGAAGAGCCCTCTAGCTTAGAAATAAATTTCAACACATATATAATCATACACTCTGTTAGGTCTTTGAGTAATTAAGGAAAATCTCGAGGGGCCTAAAACAGACACAGAGAGTTGAAATCAGTGATATGCCCACGTGGAAATAAGGATACCATGGGAGAAATGCCAATACCAGAACCCTTGAGCTTTGGAGATTAAGAGTAATATGGGAAATAGGAGGCAAGCCTTGGGCCTAAAGAAGGTGGAGCAATAACAAGAAAACCCTGTTGCTGTTGTGACTTTTTTTTTTTTGAGACAGAGTCTCCCTCTGTTGCGTAGGCTGGAGTGCAGTGACATACTCACGGCTGCTGCAGCCTTGACCTGCTGGGCTCTGGCGATCCTTCCACCTCAGCCTTCCAAGTAACTGGAACTACAGGTACATGCCACCATGCCCGGCTAGTTTTTTTATTTATTGTAGAGACAAGATCTCACCAAGTTGCCCAGGCTGATCTCCAACTCATAGGCTCAAGCCATCCTCTCCCCTCCACCTCCCGAAGTGCTGGGGTTACGTGAGAGCCACCACAACCAGCCTTGCTGTTGTGACTTTAAGTGAAAATAATAATAATGATGACAACAAAAACAACCTTCCCAGAAAAGTTTTAATTATAAACCTGCCTTCTCATGAGTCTGGGGTTCAATTCAGTCGGTTCACATGATCTTAATCTTTTTTTACTTTTTAATTTTTTAATTTTTTTTTAGTTGGAGTCTCACTTTGTCACCCAGGCTGGAGTGCAGTGGCATGCTCCCAGCCACCACAGCCTCAACCTGCTGGGCTCAGGTGATCCTTCCACCTCAGCCTTCCAAGTAGCTGGAACTACTAGCGCGCGCTACCATGCCCAGCTAATTTTTTGATTTATTGTAGAGACGAGGTCTCACCATGCTGCCCAGGCTGGTCTCGAACCCGCAGGGTCAGGCAATCCTCTCACCCTGGCCTCCCAAAGTGCTGGGATTATAGGCTTGAGCTACTGTGCCTGGCCTGATCTTAATCTTATAAATTAATTTTAGTCATATATGAACAACCAATAAAAAAAAAAGCCTACCACATGAGGAAATAAACCACCATGAAATGGAGTCAGCAGAACCAGCAACAATAAAACTGACAGAGTTTAACATTTAAAAATCAGTCAATATAATTCACTAAAAATTAAAGAGTAAAATATAAGATCATCTTACCAAAAGCATTTGATAAAAATCCAACATACTTTTAAAGAAAATGAAAATGGTGGAAGGATATGCTTTACTAGATAACAAGACTTATTGTAAACTATGATAATTAATATGCAGAGGTCAGACACAGTAGCTCATGCCTGTAATCCCAGCACTTTGGGAGGCTAAGGCGGGAGGATCACTTGAGACCAAGAGTTCAAGACCAGCCTGGGTAACATAGTGAGACACTATCACTACAAAAATAAAAAATAAAAAAATTAGCCAGGCATGGTGGCATGTGCCTGTAGTCCCAGCTATTCAGGAGGCTGAGGTGGAAGGATTACTGAGCCCAGGAGGTCGAGGCTGCAATGAGTTGTGATAGTATTACTACACTCTAGCCTGGGCAAGATAGAGAGAGATTCCCCAACTCAAATAAATAAATAAATAAATAATGGAGAAATTAGTGCAGACACAGACAAATAGAAAAAAATGGGATAAACCATACAGCCTAGAAACAGACCCAAGCATATGTGGACTCTTTTTTTTTGAGTTGGAGTCTCACTCTGTCTCCCAGACTGGAGTGCAGTGGCACACTCCTGGCCACAGCAGCCTTGACCTACTGGGCTCCAGTAATCCTTCCGCCTTAGCCTTCCAAGGTGCCGGAACTACAGGCGCGCGCTACCATGCCCAGCTAATTTTTGATTTATTGTAGAGATAGGTCTTGCCAAGTTGCCCCAGTGGGTCTTGAATCCGCGGGCTCAGCAATCCACTTGCCTTGGCCTCCCAAAGTGCTGAGATTACAGGCTGAGCCACCGAGCCTGGCCTAGACTTTTGATATATGGCAGAGCTGTCACTGAAAAGTTATAGGGGAAAGATGGTCTTTCTAATAATACGTAGTGCTGGGACAATTTGATATCTGTAGGGAGAAAGTGAAGTTGAACTCCTATAGCATGCCATCTATAAAATAATTTCCAGGTGGATTAAATCTGACCAATTTGTCAGTCACATTGCTGTCAGGGAAAAGAAACAAGCCGGACTCGGTGGCTCAGCCTGTAATCCCTGCACTTTAGGAGGCTGAGGTGAGTGGATTGCCTGAGCCCGCGGGTTCGAGACCCGCCCGGGCAACTTGGCGAGACCTCATCTCTACAATAAATCAAAAACTAGCCGGGCGGGGTAGCGCACGCCTGTAGTTCCAGCTACTTGGAAACCTGGGGCAGAAGGATCGCCGGAGCCCAGTAGGTCGAGGCAGCGGTGGCCAGGAGTGGCCACTGCACTCCAGTCTGGGCGACAGAGTGAGACTTTAACTCAAAAAAAAAAAAAAAAGAAAAGAAAAAGAAACCACACCAGTGATTTGAAAAAGGAAATTTTAATATAAAGAATTACTAACTAGTCACGAGAGATTAACTACTTAGGCAAGCTGAGAACGCTGAACAATATGGGCATAACAGATATAGGGAGCAGCCACCACTTCTATGGCAAAGGCAGAAGACCCTTGGGAGGAACACATTTGGAAGGGAACTGCCTGACTGAAGGCTGAGGTTCAGATCTCTCTAAAGAGGGTGCAGCTGCTCCACTGGATGGGAGAGAAGGTGCCACAGACCAGGGCAGCAGGCAGGAAACTGTCCAATGGAGTGCTGGTGAAACTCACTAGGAAACCACTTGTTGGGGTGATAGCAAAACTCACTGGGAAACCACCTGTTGGCATTCACACCAGTGGAACAGGAAGAAAAAGCACCAGAACCAGGAAGAGAAGTCCCTTCCTTTTGCAATGTCCCTCCAGCAACCTCTTCAGGCAAGACCTAACTAACACTGTTGTCAGTTGACAAAGGGAAATGTTTGCAAGGTCTGACTCCAGGATTACAAAGTAGGCAAAGAAGGTTGGATTTGGAGTTAAGCAGCAATAATTGCATAATAGTTGCATAAATACCTAAATGTGAAAGACAGAACCATAAAGCTTTTAGAAGATGTTATAAAAGAATAGCCTTGTGGTTTCAGTGTTATTAAGACACCTACAGTGCCAACCATAAGGAAACTGATTAATTATTTTACTAAATTAAAATAAACTTCTGTTCAACAAAAGTCATATTAAGGCATTGAAAACCTAATCCTCAGAGTGGGAGAAAATATTTGCAGCATATATAATTAATAAAGGACTAGTATCCAGAAAATATAAAGAGTAGGATGTGGCAGAGGTATTTCCCAAAGACGACTGCAGCAATGCCTCCCATTCCACACTGTCCTGTACAATGTGACCTTGACATTCTCCTCCCATTAAGAGGTAAGGTCTCTGTCTACTCCCCTTTAGAGATTCATTTGTAACCGACAGAATGCAACAGAAATAACACCACATAATGTCTAAGGCTATACAGCTCTGCCTGGTTTACTTGAGACACTCATCTTTGAAGCCTTGAACTGACATCTAAGAATTTTGACTGTGTTGAGGTCTATGCTTGAAGAAGCATAGATCACGTGGAGAAGCTACATGAAGATGTTCCAGCCAGTGAGCCGGCTGAGGCCCCTGACAATAGCCAACATTAACTACCAGACATCTTAGGGAAATACCTCCAGATAATTTTACCCCTCAGCCACTGAGTCAGCCCCAGACTTTAAGTCTTACCAACTGAAGCTCCAGACATCACAGAGCAGACACAAGCTGTACCTACTGTGTCATGTCTAAATTCCTGAACCACAGATTCCATGAGCCTAGTCAAATGGTTGTGTTATGCCACTAAGTTTTGGAGTGATTTGTTATGTAACAATAGTTCATTCGAACATCTTACAAGTCAATTAAAAAAAAAAGATAACCCAATAGAAAAATGAGCAAAACACTTAAACAAGCACTTAACAAATTAAGTTTGTGGCCAATAATCCAGTGGCCAATAAACATGAAAAGTTGGTCAACCTCATAATTAACCAGGAACATTCAAACTAAAACCACAATGAGATACACCCAACAAAATGACACAAATTTTAATGCCTGACATCTCAAGAAGGCGACTGAAGGAATCTGAGAAGGCACATGAGATGTATTTCATAATAAAAGACATCCACATGCTCATGGAATACTGAATTGGTACTATTTGGGGAAAATATTTGGCAATATCTGGTAAAGTTGAAAACGTAATACCCTGCAACCTGACAACTCCACTCCTAGGTCCACACCTTGTAGAAATTTGTGTGCAAATTCATGGAGCCAGATCACACGAACAAAAATGATTATACCAGCATTATTTGTTGTAGTCAAAAACTGGAGGTAAACCAGATGCCTAACAACAAGGGAATGAACAAATAAACTGTGGTTTGTTCTTACCATGTTATACCATACACATGAACTACAGAAAAAAATTGTTCCATAATTTATAGAAAATAGAAAAAAAAATGTCAATCTGAAGGATCTTGGTCAGTATGGACCTTGAACAAAATAGAATTCTCAGAAATGACTGTCAAATTGGCAATGCATATCCAATCATTGTTAAGAGGGGAAAGTGACTTGGCTCAGGGACTCTACTTAATGGCAATTTATCCCTATTTTGAAAACATTACACACACACACATACACACACACATTCTTGTTCAGCGTTGACTAGAAGAGTCACACACTGGTATAGAGGAAAATAACTTCCTCAAGAAGGAAAGACAAAATTCTAAATGTTTTCATCTCAAAGAAATGATAAATGTATGAGGTGATATATACACTCGTTACCCTGATTTGATCATTACACTATATATATGTGTGTACATATATATATATGCACATATATATTTCAAAACATCACATTGTACCTCATACCTATGTATAATTATTATGTGCCAATTAAAATAAATAAAACACATAGTTTACTTGTTCAGGTGTGGGGCTGATGATTCCTGGTGAAGATCAGAGGGACTCAGAGCAGAGAGGGTGTTCCAAAACAGTTATTTGTTTACTGGCTAAAAACTCCAACACAGACAGTGCTGTGTGAGCTGGTACATTGTCATAATGCAAGAGTTCCTTCAGGACCATTTTGCACACATCTTTCTCATGCCTAGATTTTCAGTTAACATTTTTCTGTTTCTCTATCGATGTTTATTTGGTCTGCTATGCTTCTCACAGTCAGCCAACGATTTCGACACACAATTTGACCACATTTTTGCAGTATTTTCATCAGTTCTGCTCATTACTGGTCATTCTGACCTCTCTTCATCAGTGACATTTTCCCTCCCCTCAGAAAAACATTTAATCGGCCGGGCTCGGTGGCTCAACCTGTAATCCCAGCACTTTGGGAGGCCGAGGTTAGTGGATTGCCTGAGCCCGCGGGTTCGAGACCCGCCTGGGCAACTTGGCGAGACCTCATCTCTACAATAAATCAAAAATTAACCGGGTGTGGTAGCACATGCCAGTAGTTCCAGCTACTTGGAAGGATGAGGCGGAAGGATTGCCGGAGCCCAGCAGGTCGAGGCTGCGGTGGCCGGGAGCGGCCACTGCACTCCAGTCTGGGTGACAGAGTGAGACTCCAACTCAAAAAAAAAAAAAAAAGAAAAAGAAAAACATTTAATCCATTTGTACACTACTGTTTTCTTCATAGCATTATCCCCATAAACTTGGAAGAATATGTCCCTGATTTCACTTCTACTCTTGCCAAGCTTAACAAGAAATTTAATGTTTGTTCATTGCTCAATTTAAGCTCCAACATTCTTGCAATAGCACACAGAAACATGCAATAACAATAATGAACGACACTCAGCAAGACACCACCACATGTTGACACAAACACAGTTGTGAGACACTGATATACCAAGGTCATGAAAGCTTACTGAGTTGTTTGTACAATGCTGCTGACACGTAGCACATGGTGGCAAGTTCGCAAACTTAGTTGTCAAACCTTGCATAACCTGGGGAGAAGTGCAAAAAGCCTTTTCAGCCAACTGGCCAGCCTGGGCAGAGGCTGGAGTCCCAAATGAAATTCAGTGTGAATTGCTCTGTTTAATTGTAACTTAGAGACACTCTCCCAGGTTTTCCTGACACTATAAAGAAAAGGGCCCTCTGAGAAGTCAGATTGTTTTCACCACAGAGACTGTCTTAATCACCCAGACTTAGAACCCCTAGTCCCAAGGCTTGTGAGAATGCCAATATTTGTAAAACATTTTAGGAAATTTCGAAAAGCCATTTATTATGTCTGTTGCAGGAAATAGTGCTAGTTCATAAAATATGCTTGTTAATATTTACTTAAGTCACTCCATGAAAAGAAGCAGTACCTTCTGCTTTTCTTCCCACAGCCGCTTGTATTAACCCATGCCCCTGGCAGTTTCTAACCAACACAAAATGCAAATGTGTGCTTCTTCCCCAGGGTAAGGAGGAAGACTGGGTGGCTATGCATCAGGGGTGGGTGGGACAGGGATGGTAATGGAGATAGAGACTGCATGTCTGTGGAAGGGGAGAGTCAGGACTGGCAATGGAGATAGGACAAGGCTAGTCACTGTGATGGAATCAAAAGGCAATGGGGGCCGGGAGCGGTGGCTCACACCTATAATTCCAGCACTTTGGGAGGTCAAGGTGAGAGGACTGCTTGAGTCCAAGAGTTTGAGACCATCCTGGGTCACATAGCAAGACCTTGTCTCTACAAAAATAATTTTTTTAAAAAACCGGTGTGGTGGCACACAGTACTGGCCATTCTGACTTGAGTCCCAGCTACTCTAGAGGCCGAGACAGAAGAATCACCCAAGCCCAGGAGACTGAGGCTGCAGTGAGCCATGATCGTTATGATCATGCCACTGCACTCCTGCCTGGACGACAGAGTAAGACCAAAAAAAAGGTAATGAGGATGAGGAAGAGGGGATATTGGTGGGGTTAGACTGGAGTTGGAAGGGGCATTAAGTGGGGGGAGGAGATAAGACATATGAGATGAGGATGGATACACATGGGGAAGGTGGTGCAGTCATGATGAGGATGACAGTGGAGATGGGACTGGATGTTTACTTGGATGAATGGGGGAGGAGAATGGGCAGAGATGTGAGTTATAGATGAATAGGATATAACTGAGTGGAATGAGAACTGAGCCTGTTGCAATGAACATGGGGACAAGATTCACTTATTCTTTCTTTTGTAAATATTTAGGGGTAACTACTGTATGCCAGGCTCTATTCTAAGAGCTGGAGATACAGTGGGGATCAACACTAGGTCTCTTCTGGCATGTCACCATCACCACTTGCATGGAATTTACATTTTTGCACGGAAAACAAAAAATAAACAAATTGACTACGTATTCTAATGAGAAGTGTTTCCAGTGAAAATAAAGGAGGGTAAAACAATAGATAGCAATGGGGAACATCATTCTAGAAGGGTGGTTGGAAAAGACCTCCACAAAGAGTGGACACAGGAGCCGAGTGAAGTGAGAGAGGGAGTTGTGCAAATGCCTGGAAAGAACTCTCCATGTAAAGTGGTGAGTCTCAGAACGCTCCTACGAGGGCCATCCTCTCTGCTTGGGGAGTAGATCCCTTCCTCTCTCAACTCCTCAAAGATTCTGTTCATTAAAGATTCTGTTCATTAAATATTTCTTTCTTTTTTTTTTTTAAAGTTGGAGTCTCACTCTGTCACCCAGGCTGGAGTGCAGTGGCATGCTCATGGCTACTGCAGCCTTGACCTGCTGGGCTCAGGTGATCCTTCCATCTCAGTCTTCCAAGTAGCTGTAACCACAGGCATGTGCAACCATGCCCAGAAGTTTTTGGATTTATTGTAGAGGTGAGGTCTCACCAAGTTGCCCAGGCTGGTCTTGAACCTGTGGGCTCAGGCAATCCAAAGTTCTGGGATTATAGGTGTGAACCACCGTGCCTTGCTTCATTGAATATTTTTCTCTTGCCTCATCGTTTTCCTCTCTACTGGATCAATCTCCTAAATATACAGACATAATCTACTGTTATTTATCATATCCTTAAAAAGAAAAAAAGCACACTCTCATGACCCCAACTCTCCCTCCAGCTCACACCCATCTTACTGTACCTTTTTACAGGAAAATTTCTTGAAAGAATTGTCTGTCCAACTAATTCCAGTCTCTGCTCTTTTTTGCACATGCTCCAGTAAGCTTTGACTCATACCATTTGCTGAAACTGCTCTTGACAACATCATCAATGACCTCCCTCTTATCGATTCTTATTAAACCAGTTCCCAGACCTCTGCTTACATAATCTTTGATACAGTTGATCACTTTCTCCTCCTTCCAACACCCACTTCACTGGGCTTCCAGGATGCCACATTTTCAGGGGTTTCTTCCACATGGATCTCTTCCTTTTCAGCCTCATCTTTCCAACCACTTACTGTTAGAGGTGTTTTAGGTCTCTTCTATTTTCTATCTACAAGAGGGACTCAAAAAATCCTGGAATTGTAATACAGGCTTTCCCCACTAGGCAAGTGTTCTAGAAACCCATTGGCATCAGTGTACTAGCTAGCGTTGTGAGAGGTTGTATTTGGCTTCAGTGAAAATCTTTTTGGAGATTCTTTCAATGTGTTTGCATATTTCATGATGGGTGATCTACACGAACAACATGCAGCAGTAAAATTTTGACCCCACCCTTCTTATTCAACTGATCTCACCCTGAGCAACTTTTCTTTGTTTCCCTGGATGAAAAAAGTCCTCAAAGTAAAACATTTTGCCAATGTGGAAGAGGTGTGACAAAAAAATGGCAGAGGCACTAAAAGGCATCAAAACTGATGAGTTCAAAAACTGTTTTGAGCAGTAGAAAAAGTGTCTTGATAGGTGTATTGCATCAAACGGAGAGTACTTTGAAGGTGACTGAAGTTTAAACATGTAAGAATAAATACACAATTTTTAATAAATAAATTCCAGGATTTTTTGGGTCCCCCTCTCACACTTGCATTCTCAGTGCTCACATCCACTCTTGTGGTTTTAAATGCCACCTATACACTGATGACTCACAAATTTACAGCTGCAGCTCAGATTAGTCCTCTGAATCCAGACTCACACCTAACTGGGTGTAAAATGGGCATTTCCATCACCATATCCAAAACTGAACCCCTTATTTTCCTACCCAAACCCACTCTTCCCATCTCTCTTAGTGGAACTCATTCCTTGCAGATGCTTGAGTTAAAAAAAAAAAAAAAGCAAAAACAAAACACATGTACTTTTTTTGTTTGTTTTTGAGTCGAAGTCTCACTCTGTCACACAGGCCGGAGTGCAATGGCACGCTCACAGCCACCACAGCCTCGACCTGCTGGGCTCAGGTGATTCTCTGCCTCAACCTTCCAAGTAGCTGGAACCACAGGCATGCGCCACCACACCCTGCTAACCTGGACTTTTTAATTTTTCTCTCCCCACACATCCAGATCCATTAAGAAGTCCTTTTGTTTCTGCCTTCAAAATATGTTCAGAATCTTACCAACTGTCACCACATCCATCATCACTGCCTGGCCATTATTGTCGCAAAACAGTATAGTAGGAAGAGATGAAGAAGGAAAAGCGCAGCCCAAGCAGCAGAGGGGAGCAAGGTGGGGGCAGAGGGGAAGCTCCAGGCAGTTAACTATTACTGGAACAGAGAACGAGTGGTGGATAGTGAGGAAGGTGGTGTCAGGATCCGGAATGTGGAGCGTCTGGAATGCCACCCTAAGGAGCTTGGATTTATGCTGATCCATTGAGGAACCATTGAAACATCACCAGATTGGCTTCAGCATTGAAAATGGTTTGAGGAAATAGTAACTGGGGAGCCCAGTGAGAAGGCAATTGCAGTAGTGTAAGCGAGAGGTAATGGTGACTTAGACTGGGGAGGCCACAGAGATAGAAGTGGGCCAATGAAAGATACTTAGGAGGTACAGCCAACAGGACTGGCAGTTGGTTGTAGGTGGGAATGTGGGAGAGAAAGGTTTGAGCTTGGGCTGAAAGGATGAAGATGTGTCTCACTGAGACAGGGAGTGTGGAGAAGAGAAATCAATTTCAGACTTAGTGAATTTTAGTGCCTGGAAGAGTTCATGGTTGAATATGCAGGTCTGGAGTTGGAGCCCAGGCTGAACTAGGGAAGATATTTGGATGTAATCTAAGTGTAGATAGTGACCGAAATAAGGGGATGGGCTGGCCTAGGAGCGGAGTGTAGAGGGAGAGGGGTGAAGACTTGGCTTAGAACTCTGAGGATCACAAACACTTCCAGGAAGAAGAAACATGAGGGAGTCAGGAAGGGAGGGGATTGAGAAGTAGAGGAGAGCCAGGAGAGCATGGAACATGCCCATTGGATTTATTAATGTGAAAGTCATTGGTGACCTTGGGAGAAGCAGTTAGTACATGATGGTGTCTGAAGCCACAGTGGGTTGAGGAGCAAGAAGTGAGAAGGAGGTTTGGCTGCAGGACTGAATTAACACCTTTAAAAGACTATGGTTCCCTAGGTCGGGCGCGGTGGCTCAGTGTGTAATCCCAGCACTTTGGGAGGTCGAGGTAAGAGAATTGCCTGAGCCCGGGGGTTCAAGACCAGCCTGGGCAACTTGGCGAGACCGTATGTCTACAATAAATCAAAAATTAAGCCAAGTGTGGTAGCATGTGCCTGTAGTTCCAACTACTTGGAAGGTTGAGGCACAAGGATCACCTGAGCCCAGCAGGTCGAGGCTGTGGTAGCTGTGAGTGTGCTACTGCACTCCAGTCGCCTGGGTAATGGAGTGAATCTTCAACTAAAAAAAAAAAAAAAAGGATTGCCAGAGCCTGGAGGCATTCAAGACAGCCTGGGCAACTTGGTCATACCAAGTAACTGGAACTACGGGCACGCGTTACCATGCCCAGCTAATTTTTTGATTTATTGTAGAGACAAGATCTCACCAAGTTGCCCAGGCTGGTCTTGAACCGCTGGGTTCAGGCAATCCTCTCGCCTTGGCCTCCCAAAGTGCTGGGATTACAGGCTTGTGCCACCACACCTGGCCAGCAAATTTTTATTAAGCATAACTTTTTTCCCTATCCAACAATGCTTAGTTATTGTGTTGTCCTACTTTGCCGACTCCTCAAGCACGTGCTTGCCTTGTTTATTTGATAATCCAGCAAAGTTTGGCTCTGATAAAGACAAAGGAAAAGGGAGAAGTGAGAACGGGGGACAGGATGTTTTTTGCCATAAAAAAAGAATAAAATCACGTATTTTGCAGCAACATGGGTGAAATGGGAGGTCATTATCTTAAGCGAAACAACTCAAATACAGAAAGACAAACACCACATGTTCTCACTTATAAACAGGAGATAAATAACACATGCTCGTGGAAGTAGAACATGGAATGATAGACGTTGGAGATTTGGGAGGGTGGAGGGTGTGGGAGAAGCATGGGTGATAGGAAATTACTTAATGGGTACAATGTACATTACTCCAACAGTGGATATTCTGAAAGCTCCGACTTCACCACTATATAATATATCAGTATGTTATAACAAAATCATACTTGTATCCCATACATTTATGCAAATTTTAAAAATTAATTTAAAAAATTTTTTAAAGATATTTGGTGGAGGGAGATTTGGGGACTTTTTCTTCTAGATAATGGAGGCTTTAGCATGTTTATAGGCTACAGACAGGAACCAATTGAGACTTAAAACTAAAATGCAAGGAAGAAGGACTAATCAATAAAATAAGAGAGTCAGAGGTAGGAGGAATCTGGAATACAGAAGAAACAGGCTGAGTGTGTGGAGTCCAGATTCTGTCCCTTCTCACCCATGCGCTACTAGAGGCAAAGAATGCCCCCTGACCACAGTGGCCACAGCTGTGAGGGACCAAGGGTCCCTTCTCTGAAGGAAAGGACAGGCATTGGCCAGGTTGGAGCAAGAGCAGACCAAGGCTGGACAAGAGCAGGGAAAAGAGATAGAGGAAGTTGTCACCTTTTGGATTGGAACGTGGTGTCCTGACCCAGACCATGAGGTACCTTCTGATCTAAACAGCTGGGGGTGAAAATAGACTCGGTCTTTCCCTCAGCACCCCCCAAGGTGAGAGCAAGAAGGAGAAGGAAAGACCAGCTAGACTAGGGCAGAGCCCACTACGTCTCCTTTGGCCAAATTCTCCTCCCTGGAAAAGCTCTCCCCACCTGCTAAACTGTCTCACCTCCACCTTACCAAGATGTCCCCTATCCATCTTCTGGTAGGATATGAGGACTGGACAACCCTTGTCCTGAAATGTCTCCCACCCAGACCTACCTCAGCCTCTGAATTTCTGCCACTAGAGTTTGCTGCCTTTGACAGTGTGAATGACCATGAAGATACACATCCCTGTGGGAGGGGTGGGCGGCACTGACCCTGAGAGAACGGCATGTGGCTGGGAAGGGGACTGAGCACAGAAAGCACAGGTAAGGCCGCTCAGTAAGTGGTGTTACCAGCGGTGACCACAGAAAGTCTGTGTAGAAGGGCAGTGTGGCAATTGTGTTGGGAAGGTGCACGGGCCAGGAGACACACTATTTTTCCCAGGTGAAGCATTTCCTGGACGGCCTGGGTGAGAACGAGAAACTATATGGAATGCCTAAACCCTCTACAAAGCTCTCTCTGGTGCTGCTCTGGGGAAAACCATTTTCAGAACCCCAGGTTGTGGCCCAGAGGATCATCTGGGCAGAGCAGGAGTTAAAGCGTCTTGAGAGGGCGGGTGGGAGTTGGTCAGCCTGTGGGGCCGGAATGTTCCAGTTCAGACTGAGGCAGGCAGCTTGGGAAAAACTGCCCATCACTCAATGAATCAGACACCACGTTAGCTCGAGATCAAGGTCAAGGCCAAAGGGAAGGCGGGGCGGGGGGCGGGGGGTGGCTGAGAGAAAAGCTTGGTTCTCTCTGCTTGAGTAAAAGGAAGGGTAATGCGTGGCACTGATGACTGGGGCGGGTGGGGGTTACATAGCAACTAGAGGGTCCTGTTCCTGGAATTCTTCCACCCACCCCACTCCTGGCCAGAGCATCCTCACTCCTGTGAGGTTTTTCCTGTAAAGAGGGGCTGCAAGATGAGATGTTCAAGACTCATTGGAATGAGAAATTGAGGGAAGGGCTTGGCTTGTCCTTTCATGTTCAGATGGGAAGAGAGGTCATTGCCACCTGAGACTAAGCCCACTGGGTCTCAAAGAACTCAGGCTTGTGCTTCTGGGGTACATAGAATACGCAGATCACCTCAACTCTGCTCCCTCAGCCTCAGCTGCCCTGCTCTATCCCATACCCACCTAATTCTGAGCTGGTCCCAGATCGCCCCACCCTTCCCAATGAGGTCAGGGCAGCAGCAGGTCGCTGCTGGTGCTCTGCCCTGCTCAGCTCATCCAGCCCCAGGGGCTGTGGGAGTTAGCTACTCCTTCTCTACATAATAGCAACTCCTCAACCAAATGGGACCAACTCCCCCAGGAGGTTCCACACCCTCCCTGGGGTCCAAAGGATCGTCCTGCTTGCCTAAAATGGGAACTAATTTTGTGGTACAATTTATGCTCCCATGCGCCCCATGGTCCAGGTTGAAGGCAGTTTCCAGAGGAGAACACATCCACATCCTTACTTAGCTTTCTTTCTCTGTCCTATCCTACTTCTCTCCCTCCTCTTCTCCTGAGAGTATTCCTCCCACAGATCATTGGATCAAGAATCCCCATGTCAGGCTCTGGGCTTGCAAGCCTGATCTCAGAAAGCCTGTGTCACTCATAGTCAGCATCACCCGTGACGCCACATCAGCCACAATGCATTCCCTTGCAAAATTCAGCTTTATCCAGTACCTAACGTCTTGTCATAAATCCCTTTCTGTTTAAACCGAGTATTACAGATTCCATTGCCTGCAGCAAGGGACCTTGACCAATGCAACAATTCATAGCAGAAATGGTTGCAGCAATGAACACTCCAGGGAGTGGGAATCTGACCTAGGCATGGGATTTGTTGTCTGACCTGGTTGGGTTTGAAGGCAATGCAGATCATACTAGCATTAGAGATAGAGAAAGAGATAGGACTCTCTGTTTATTTCTTGTTTTTAAAAAAATAATATAATGAACAACCCATGAGTTCAACACTCCTGTCAAGATGTAATATTATCAAGAGCTTGAGTTCACCCAGGACTCCCGCAAGAGGTAACCACTGTCTGGGGATGTTATCCCATATATAGATGCCTGAATAAGATATTGTTTACTTGCTTTTAATCTTTATAAAAAGAGTAGTCGGCCAGGCTCGGTGGCTCAGCCTGTAATCCCGCGCTTTGGGAGGCCGAGGTGAGTGGATTGCCTGAGGCCGTGGATTCGAGACCCGCCTGGACAACTTGGCAAGATCTCATCTCTACAATAAATCAAAAATTAGATGGGCGTGGTAGCGCATGCCTGTAGTTCCAGCTACTTGGAAGGCTGAAGGCTGAGGCGGAAGGATCCTGGAGCCCAGCAGGTCGGGGCTGCGGTGACTGGGAGTGGCTACTGCACTCCAGTCTGAGCGACAGTTTGAGACTCCAACTCAAAAAAAAAAAAAAAAAGAGTAGTCTTCGAGACTTGCTTTTATACTAGAAATTATGTTCTAAGATTTATCCATGTTTCGGCTTGTAAAGGAGTGCCATTCATTTTTTTCTACTGTGTAGTATTTTATGTGTGAGTACACCACAACTATCTACTCTGTGGGCAATGGCATTTGAATTCCATACTTTTTGCTCCTATGTTTAGTGCTCCTGGCAGCATTTCTGTTGAATGTCTTCTGATGGATGCGTGCAAGAATTTCTCTTGGGTCAAATTTCTGAGTATGCAATTGTCCAACAATACAAGATAATGCCAAATTGTTTTTCCAAAGTGATTATTCAATTTACACACTTACCATTAGTATAAGAGAGCTCATTCACCAATATTCTCTTCAGAAAAAATCATCATACTTCTTTTTTTCTTTTTTTTTTTTTTTTTTTTTTTTTTTGTT